>JAMWET010000768.1:15000-30000 GCA_024036415.1 Prochilodus magdalenae | reverse complement strand
CAGACAGTTACAGAATCACGGTAATTACAAAACACATCTCGACTGAAGGTCAGTTGACTGACGGATCTCCGACTCGCCGATTTCCACAGGGCAGCCTCGTTCAGTTCTCACTGTACCACCCTGATTACTGTGTTGTGTTGTGTAGCTGTTACAGGCTGCTAAACTTCCTTCGGGATTAATACGGCTGGGCTACTCACAATTCCTTCATCCAACCTGCATGACTTTGGTAACTTTTCCAGTATTTTCCAGATTGGCTCCTCAACAGCAGTCTAGTTCAGTCTCTATATTTAAATCTGACTTCACACTTTCTTATAACCTGCCTTAAGATTAACCAGGTCTTCTAAATGATCCTGCTCGTATTGTCTGCTTGTATGTCTTTGTTGTTACTGATGCTCTGTTTTCTTTGTTGTCCGGTACCTGTTCATTTTTATGTGAACCAGCGATTGTAAGCAACTTTGTGAAAAGCAATATATAAGAATAAAGTATTATTATTATTATTATTATTATTATTATAAAGTACCTATCTATATGCCCATCCGTCCACCCATCCATCCATCCAGCCCTCCCTACATCCATCCCTACATCCATCCATCCCTTCATCCATCCCTCCAGCCATCTTTCCCGCCATCCGTCCCGCCATCCGTCCCTAATCTCATATTCCCGCTAGAAGACATCAGCATTCTCACGGCCTCATTGTTGGAGATGCCCCAGCACCACCGTATCCCTTTCGGTACTTATACCTCATACAGCCTGATACCGATATTCACTCTGTCTCCGTTATATGTTCTGTGTGACAAATAAAACATACTCAGGTTGACGGATTGGTCTTTTACTTGTCGGATGATAAATTGAATGGCTTGGGAAACCACGTAAGAACCACGTTTGACAGCCTAACTGTAGTTTGGTAGTATTACAGTCTTCCACAACTGGAGACCCTGCTGAGTGATATCGCTGACCGATGGAGGGTCACTCCAAATGGGGCCAGTGTGCTGTTATGCTAGCTAAAGGCTAAACCAATGCTAAAGGCTAATGTTATATTTCGAGTCTGGCGGTTGCTATGGTTAACCCGGACGCAGATGAATGATTATTAAAAGAAGAATTGGCTCCAGACTTTGGGAATCAGCTTGGCGGTGCTGGCGTGTGAAGGGTTGTCTACTGGTGGTGCGCTTGTTGGTGTTCGTTATAGGTGTTGGTATGGCAGGTCTAATATTGGTTCTGAGTTTGTGTGCTGATTTAAGTACAGTGTTACAGTATAAGGTTGCGTACTGGTATCGTGTTCCATGCTGAATTTGATGTTGGAGTGTGAAATTTTCCCAGCTGTTGGTAGAGGTCTCTAAACTCCGGTCCGGACCACTATGTATATTAGTGGTAGATGGTGACCAAACATTTGCAATATGTTTTAATTGTAAATATTTGCAGAAGTATTGTGAAATGTGTTCAGAATGTACCTTTAGGACATTTCCGTACACTGTTTTCATTTTACAATGTACTGTATTAAATTTACACCTCTAGTGATGAACATGTACACAGTATTAATAATAGATATGAAAACAAGCCCTCAGATTCTTATTTCTCCATCTGCCCCAGACCATTGAATCCCATAATAAATTGTGATGTGATTTGTATTGTGAAGTTGCTGACAGATGCCTCTGTGAACGTCAGCTGGAGAAGCAGAATTCAGCCATTAGCAGCATGTTGTTGTGGTATGGTTCAGCAGCAGTAGTAGTGAGCGTTTATAACGTTAGTCCGGCTAAAGCATGGATTAGCCATACTGATCCACCGCTGCTTCCTATATAGAGGCTGCTGAGAGGCCTCTGGATCTTACTCCATGTCTGTGCGCACTGAGGAGAGACAGAAGGGCTGAATTACAGCAAATAAAGCCCGATATGGTCGGCGGATTAGGACTGGGATTATCACAGCCTAGTGAGTGGGACAGCTTTAAGGGCAACCGTAGGGATTACGGCTGAGATTGAGAATCACCCAGCTACACAAACTCAAGCAACTGAGCTGCTGGGAAACCCGTAGGCTAATCCTGTCTGATTAAACCGAAACAGGCAATCTTTTAAAGAAAGACGAACAGCAGTAAGCACATGTCTGTGCATCTAGTGTCCAGTGTGACACACGGTCATGTGCTGGTATAGGATTGTATTTAGAGTGTTGGAGAAGGGAGGAAGCGTAAACTCCTCAACCAAGACCTAAACTGCTGTATCTGGAGAGTTCCAGAATAATATTTATCATCGCTGTAAAGAAAAACAAGTATCTCCGAATTGGCAGCTTCACAGGAGAATCCTGAATTTGAATGTAAGTCAATGGAACCAGAGGTTTTCCCAAGCTTGTTTTGGATATATCAGCGGCTCATGTGATCAAATGAAGCCAAAAAGTAAAAATGGACCCATTTGGAGGTGCATGGTTTCAAGTTTCTATAGATTGTTTTATTTTCATAGGGATTAAAAGCCGTAGTTGACATTACACAGCTACTAACTAATTCTTTAGGTATTTCATCTAGATAACTTTCAGCTTCGTACTGTTTGAGCTCAAGGCTGGATATTTAGTGTCTCTGTGTCCATGTTCTACAGAGCTCTAGTTCCATACTACACACGTACAGGTGCCCACAAATAAACCACAAAAATCAAACCTTCATACCATAAACAAGTCCACTGAGAGTGGATATCGTCGCTGTCCAGTGAAAACCATGTATCTCCACTTTTGTCCATTTTTACTTTGATGCATCATTTGAACAGAGCAGCTGTCGTAAACATGGTGTCCAAATCTCATGATGAATGAACCAACAGAAATGGTCCAAAACTGTTTGGAAAGATGTCTGGTTCCATTGACTTACATTAAAGTTAAATGAGGTATTGGCCTCTCCTGTAAAGTTGCCATTTTGGAGATACTTGTTTTTCTTTGGACAGTGACGATATAGATATAGCATAGCATAATGCCTGCTTTAAAAATAAATCATTATATTCTAAATAAGCCTACCTGTTTTGTATTAATATGAATGGTTACTTTATTTATTTATTTATTTAAATCAGGGACACTGGAGAGAATGGAGTCTTGCATGAAGGTCAAAGCCAAGAAAACAATACCCATTGTCTGTGACCTTTTGATCCCTCGGATGGCACTGCGTTAAGAACGTCAGGGATACTCTGGAAAATTCAAATCCTTGTGGATATGATGCAGGTTAAGACTCTATTATGCTAAGCATAGGCGACAACTTCTCTGGGCTAAAACTCGTATGAGGGGCTGACACAAAGTATAAGTTCACCTTTCAAATAGATGGTGGTGTCAAGTTTGGCCAAAGAAGACAGTGAATTTCTAGATTTGTTAGTTTCAGGGGTTCATAAGCAAAGGAACAGACCCTTTGTGGAAACCCTTGATAAAGACAAGGACTGATGAGGACAGCTAACTAGCTATAGCTAAGGTAACCGACATAAGGATCTGGGTTCATAGCAAGAAACACCATGTAACCTGTAGTCTGTATCAAGGGACTCCACAAAGCCCCAGCTTGGTGTTTGCCAGTGCTAATGCTAGCTTGATTAGCTTGATTGCTAGCTAACGTTAGAGCCCAATAATATTTAGGAACTGTAACCTCGTTAACTACAGTCTTGGTCTCTTCTCTTTCTCATCACACGGAAAGCGCTTGTATGATAACCCAGTAGTGTTTTGGACTTGCCGTCTCAGTGGAGGCTTCACAGACCTGGGTTTGTTAACAAACGGACTGGAGCTAAAGGAATTTAACCCTTCTGAACCCAGAATTGTGCCTGAATAGACTAGGAAATGGCCCTGAAAGCAGTGTATTTTGGTGATCTGCCTTTTTATTAATTTATTAATAAAATTTTCTTTTTTTGAAGAACAAAAATGTCTTAATCCCTAAATTAAAACCAATACCTCCCCAACAAACACAGATCCAATTTAATTACCCGTGTGTATGGCCTGTAATGAGGAGGAAACTAATGTTGTGTGTGTGTGTGTGTGTGAGAATGTATGAGAGTTAGTGTATTAGAGTGTATTAGAGTGTGTGTGTGTATGTGTGTGTCTGTGTCTGTGTCTTTGTGTGTATGTATGAGAGTGTGTGTGTGTGTGTGTGTGTGTATGTGTGTGTGTGTGTGTGTATGTGTGTGTGTGTGTGTGTATGAGAGTGTGTGTGTGTGTGTGTGTGTGTGTGTGTGTGTGTGTCTGTGTCTGTGTGTGTATGTATGAGAGTGTGTGTGTGTGTCTGTGTGTGTGTGTGTCTGTGTGTATGTATGAGTGTGTTTGTGTGTGAGTGAGTGTCTGTGTCTGTGTGTGTGTGTGTCTGTGTGTATGTATGAGTGTGTTTGTGTGTGAGTGAGTGTCTGTGTCTGTGTGTGAGTGTGTGTGTGTCTGTATGAGAGTGTGTCTGTATGAGAGTGTGTCTGTATGAGAGTGTGTGTGTGTGTGTGTGTGTGTGTGTGTGTGTGTGTGTTGTGTGTGTGTGTGTGTATGTGTTTGTGTGTGTGAGTGTGTGTCTGTGTCTGTGTGTGTATGTATGAGAGTGTGTGTGTGTGTGTGTGTGTGTGTGTGTGTGTGTGTGTGTGTATGTATGAGTGTGTGTGTGTGTGTGTGTATGTATGAGTGTGTTTGTGTGTGAGTGAGTGTCTGTGTCTGTGAGTGAGTGTGTGTGTCTGTATGAGAGTGTGTCTGTATGAGAGTGTGTGTGTGTGTGTGTGTATGAGTGTATGTATGTATGAGAGTGTGTGTGTGTATGTGTGTTTGTGTGTGTGTCTGTGTGTGTGTGAGTGAGTTATTGTTTAATTTCTATTTTCTAAAAACCTTCAGAAGTACCGTAATATTTTACACAGACTCTGGGATGTGGTGTTAATCTCATTTTGATGAGAGAGTCAGTGTGTTAAACGGTGTCCTGCAGCGGCTCGTCTCCTCGTAAATCTCCACAGGAAATAAAGAGGACGAGTTACCACACGCCAGCAATGCCTTATACGTTAGCAAATATGTCCGTTTTAGCAAGACATGCCTTGAGGACAAGAACAAATTGAAGAATTGCTTGCTGAGGCAATTTTGTAATATTCATTCTCTCCTTCTCTCCTTCTCTCTCTCTCTCTCTCTCTCTCTCAGGTGATCCTTGTGCGAATGAGTGAGTGATTCAGACAACTCCTTTCCCCAGGTAAGCACACAGCCCTCCATTTTCACCATGCCGCATGGGAAACTGCGTTTAGGCAGAAGGAGATCTGACTGCCTAGAGAGTGAGCACTAGTGGAAAGCAGACCCTGCGTTTCCCACCTTTTCTTTGATTCTGATTAAAGTTCGTGTTTTGGTTCCTTCACTGGAACACCTGTTCCTAGTCTCTTTTCATGTTGCAGGTCTAGAGCCAGTGTAATTTTGGAGTAGCTCCGCTACTACCCTGGCAATCTGCCCAGGTGAATCCCCAACACCATGTAGCACAACCAAGCTCTTGTTGGATTAGAGTTGAAGGCAGAGCTTCTTTCTTGATTAGTGGGTTACACCGTGGTCCTGGGCTGCTGACTAGCTAGCATAGCAATTATAGCAATTACAGTGTTTGTTGCCTGCTAGCGTAATTGGGGTAATGGGCTTATGGAGGATTGCGGCGGCTGGTAAACCTCATGTTTCTCCGGGCTGTGCTGCTGTGGCCTTGAGCTGTAACGACCAGAGCAGGCCGACCCAACAGTCTCCAACAAACTTCAACATTAGTTTAGTGTGCTGCACCTCAGTCTCTAGAAGGCTGTCTGCATTAACACAGCTTTAGAATGTTCTCCTTCATTAACACTGATCTACAGAGGGCTGTGACGGTGTGGAACACATGTCCACTATACCCTAAATGCTCCTGCTCCCGTTATTCCTCCAATCAGAGCAGCATGTTACCCTTCTCCTGTTATTCCTCCAATCAGAGCAGCCTGTTACCCTTCTCCCGTTATTCCTCCAATCAGAGCAGCATGTTACCCTTCTCCCGTTATTCCTCCAATCAGTGCTGCCTGTTACCCTTCTCCCGTTATTCCTCCAATCAGAGCAGCCTGTTACCCTTCTCCCGTTATTCCTCCAATCAGTGCTGCCTGTTACCCTTCTCCCGTTATTCCTCCAATCAGAGCAGCCTGTTACCCTTCTCCCATTATTCCTCTAATCAGAGCAGCCTGTTACCCTTCTCCCGTTATTCCTCCAATCAGAGCAGCCTGTTACCCTTCTCCCGTTATTCCTCCAATCAGAGCAGCCTGTTACCCTTCTCCTGTTATTCCTCCAATCAGTGCTGCCTGTTACCCTTCTCCCGTTATTCCTCCAATCAGAGCTGCCTGTTACCCTTCTCCCGTTATTCCTCCAATCAGAGCAGCCTGTTACCCTTCTCCCGTTATTCCTCTAATCAGTGCTGCCTGTTACCCTTCTCCTGTTATTCCTACATTTAGAGCATCCTTTTACTGTGCATTTAATTAGCTAATACATTCTCTCTCTCTCTCTCTCTCTCTCTCTCTCTCTTTCTGTCTGTCTGTCTGTCTGTCTGTCTGTCTGTCTGTCTGTCTGTCTCTCTCTCTCTCTCTCTCTCTCTCTCTCTCTCTCTCTCTCTCTCTCTCTCTCTCTCTCTTTGTCTCTCTCTCTTTCTCTGTCTCTCTCTCTCTGTCTCTCTCTCTCTGTCTCTCTCTCTGTCTCCCTCTGTGTCTCTCTCTCTCTCTCTCTCAGGGCAGGATGGGTTTGTGTCCCCTGCTCCTGTTTTTTGCTGTGGCCTTGGTGGCCCTCAGCTTGGCCGAGGAAACCCCTGAGATTTCAGGTGAGACTTTCACACTGATTACAATAGTGGTTGGATGTAGTGTCTGTCTGCTGACCACATGAATCTCCTTGAAAATATTTAATCAAAACTTGACAGCTGTGGTCCAGGTAGTTTGTTCATGAGACCCCTTGTCTGACCCTTCGGCAGAGTCTGCAGGTATATGAGCTCTACAGTGTACACCCAGGTTCAGGTGTTCACCTACCGAAACAACAACTGAAGTTGTGAGGGTAGCCTGTAGTGCCCCAATACCTGTGTGACATGCGTACATGACAGGGTGTCAAATTCTGTAGCCTCAGCTCATCAACAAATGCATGTGTACAGCTGAACATGAGGGAATCGATTTGTACTGACAACAGTGAGTTATACTTGAGCAGAAAATAGAAGGTCTCACAGAAGAATAATGTTTCTCTCACATTAAATTGGCTTCATGCCAAATTGATTTTAAGGATGCAGTATTTAGCTCGTCATGTTGTGTAATGTTTTTGAATATGTTCAAAATGAAATTGTCAGTTTTCAGAATGTTTAAATGATTAAAAAACGTTAGTAGCTTTTTTGTGATGTTCCTATGTTTCTGTCAGTGCTGAATTAATATGCTGTAAACACAAATATGAATGTAGTGTTTGAAGCTACAGTTCAAAATGACTTTACCTGAAAATTAGTTTTATGGGTCGTTTGACCTCATTCAGCCGCTGTGAATTTAAACCTGAAATAAAAAAAAACTTCAAGGGATTGATTTACCTCCTTACTGCTCAGTAGCGTAACTCCCGGGAGATCACACTTTCAAACCTTCTAGAACTGGAGCTCCTTAATATTGATCTGTGTGTGTTTGTGCTAGAATACAAATGTTGAATGTTCTCTTTTTAATACCTCTCTAACTCTCATTCACTTTCTCTCTCGCGCACTCTCTCTCTTTCATGCTTGCTCTCTTTCTTTCTCCCTCTCTTTCTCTCTCACTCTTTCTCTCTTGCTTTCTCTCTTTCTCTTCTCTCTCGCTCTCTTTCTCTCTCACTCTTTCTCTCTTGCTTTCTCTCTTTCTCTTCTCTCTCGCTCTCTTTCTCTCTCACTCTTTCTCTCTTGCTTTCTCTCTTTCTCTTCTCTCTCGCGCTCTTCTTTCTCTCACTCTTTCTCTTGCACTCGCTGTCTCTCATTTCTCTCTTGCTCTCTCTTGCTGTCTCTCTTGCTCCCTCTCTCTTGCTCTCTCTCTCTTGCTCTCTCTTTTGTTTTCGCCCTCCTTTTCTCCTCTCTCTATTGCTCCCTCTTATTCTCTCTTTCGCGGTCTCTCTCTTTTGCTCGCTCTCATGCACTTTCACTCTCTCTTTCTTTTTTTTTCTCTCTCCCTCTCTCTCGCTCTTTTGCTTTCTCTTTCTTTCACATGCTCTTCACAATCTCTTTTTTTTTTTTTTCTTTTTCCATCTCGCTCTCTCTTTCTTGCTCTCTCGCTCCCTCTCTCTCTCTGCTCTCGCTTACTTACAGGACCGGTCGCGACCATTAAACCCACAGTCCCACCTCCTACATCATCCAGCACACTTCCTGCCAACACAGTGGTCACTTTTAGCACAGCTGATAACTTGGTCAAAGCCCCCCAGGAGGTTCCAACTACAGTTCCTGGCCCCTCACCCTCTCCCACTACTCTGGCTCTGACTTCTGCATCCGAGCCCGTGCACCCTCCTCCTACAAGCACCACATCTGCACCTGTAGACCCCTCTACCGTTGGAGGTGGGGATGAGGGGAATGATGTCACTCCTGCCCTTCCTTCTACAGCCCCACCAACTACCTCTGCTACTACAGTCTCTCCACAATCCACTGCCCCTGGACCAGTCACCAGCACTGATTCGGGTCCTGAATGGCTAACTACGCCTCCTGATATCACCACACCAGGTATGATATAAGCCTGCATGTATGTTATGTGTCTTGGATTCCCATTTTAGTTATTGAGGCAGATTTTAGGGACCTACCTGATACAGGTTAACATCAGCAGCTATAACTTTGAGGGCTGGCCCTATTATAAATGTTTGAGTGTTTATCCGTTATGGCAGGGCTCAGTTTGCTGTACCTTCAGTTGCACAGTGTTTAATCTACTGTCCCAGTCTGTGGAAGTTCGCTTTCCAAGGAACTGGACTGTCAGTAGTTATGGTTGGTGCTGGCTTTCTTTTCTCCAGCTTCGAAACTGGAAGCTATGCTCTGCCTAAAACGCTACAGCTTGAACAAGCAAGATCCCAGGCAGCTTTAATTCAAAGATGTTAGTCCGCTCTGCACGTTTCACTCTGAACCGTTTCTAAAACCTTGTACAGTATTGAGCAGCTTTGCTCAGGGTTTGACACTAACTAGACTGAAGAGAGGAGCAACTCCACCTTTATTAGCATCACAGCCCCAACACCAGCCTGTAAGAAGCAGCCATGCTGTGTGGCTGTATCAGTGTTTGCTGGTTGAAGCAGATCATCTTAAACTGAGCGTTCCATAATGAGGAACATCGTTAATCTACTGTGTTGATGTCCAGATGGAAAGCCAGTAGCTAGTATAGGTAACGTTATCTCCTGGCAAGCTCCAAGTAACTAGCATAGCTAACTAAATTGTCCAAAGAGAGAGCTTCAGTGGGTCATTTTATTTCGTCTAACTAGGAATATTTGTTCTGTGTGATCGTCCTGGTGCCTCAGTGTTAACCAGCCAATCAGAGTAAAGCTCATCACAGTACTCATCAGCTCACCAAAAAAGCGAAACTGCTCTTTTCATTCAGTTTAACAAAATTAAAGGTTGTAAAAGGGCGTGTGAAACCACGTCTGGCCATCTTTCAAACTGACCAATGTCACACCCCAGCCATCCTAAAATCCGATGAAGCAGGAAGGCTGACTGAATAAGCCGATCCCTATATTATCAGTACCTCTGTAAAATTTCAGCAAATGTAGAATGAAAAGCTGAAATAGTCTGCCAATCCTGAACACGATTTACATCTGTCTGTAGAAGTCACTTCACTCGTGATCTCCAGTGCAATTTATTAAGATCTGTCCATTGTAAGTTCATGGGTATCGTCACTTGCATCTGTGGGATGTCCATTTTTCCACATGACATTTGGCAAAAAGTACAAACCTGCTTAATTATACAAACCTGGTGAATTATTAAATTTAAATATTGTTGTTTGAGGTTGGACAAGGACTTGTTTGGAATTTGAAGCCTGTTGAATGTTGTTCCGGCCAGCCCTAACAATTCTCTACAAACCAAAGAGTAATTCCTGATGGCCTCTTTCAGCAGGACACTGTGCCCTGTCACACTGCACACATGGTTTGGGAATGGTTTGAGTAACATTGCGATGAGTTAAAGATGTTGCCCTTTCCCAGATCCCAGTCTAATCCAGCGTTTGTGGGATGAGCTTTAGAAAAGTCCATTCCATGGAGCTCCACATTGCAACTTACAGAACCCTCTTACAGAACCTAAAAGATCTGCTTGGAGCATCAGCTGTCTTGTAGAGTCCTTGCTGCTGCAGGTTGCAGCTATTTTGTGGCAAACTAAAGTTACAGCCCATGCGTCTCTTTGCGTCTGTGGGCTGTCCATCACAAACAGCAATGTATAAATGTGTAGCTGTTTTACCGAATGAAATCTGGGATATTGAAATCTAAAAAGTACAAACTTAATAAAATGACGGTTAATTATTAAATATAATTATTATTGCGTGAGGTTGGACACTGGTCGGTATTCAAAAGCGGTACACTGTTGTACGGCCAGCCCTTTTACACACTCAATCCAAAACCAAACTCCAGCAGTTTTAGTTCAGCTGTCTCCATGTATGTGTCCCTCATAGTCTTCACAAACATGCCTGATGTTGCTTCTATATACTAAGTATGGTTGAGATGTGAAACTGACCAATATGCTGCTTTGTTGTACAGGTGGTGGTGGAGATGGAGAAGGTAAGACTCTTCACTTTCTTTGTCAGCTGAGCTTAAATTTTGTCTGCACTTAATATTTAATAACTAATACAGTAAAGCTATTTGAATAATCAACAAACTACAAACCCGCATCAGGGTTCTGGTCACCCAAGGCTCATTGAGGGCACCAAGACTCTCCTCCCTGGCCACTATAAAAAGAAGGTCCGGTATGGCACAGGGCACAGGAATGTTTTATGTTTATGGGGGGGGTGTTATGGTATTTTGAGGGTCCGAAATCCTGATGTTTTGGTGCTTTGGAGAGCGGAGAGTGGACCTATAGGGTGGTGTCCAAACCAGAATGTACAGAAACATGACAGGCCAGCGTCCGACTACAAGAGTGCACTCGTTTCGCTGTTTCTGTACAGACGAGTGTAAATGTTTGTAACTTGGCACCTCTGCTACTCAACCTGATGTGATTTGGTGCTAGTTTTGATTTGGCTATTGAGTACCGTTTGGATGGTATCTAGTCTCTGGAATTTTAAAGCTCACCAAAAGAGCGAAACTGCTCTTTTCATTCAGGGACAAAATCATGGGTGTGTGAAACCATATCTGGCCATCTTTCAAACTGACCAGTGTCACATAGCTTCTATGTAGAACGTTAAAATATTAAATTCTTTGGCATAATGATAAAGGTAGCGATGATGATGATGTTGTAATTCTGTAATTACAGTTTAGCAGTAATTTCATAGCAGGAACGATGGCATCTTTCAGCAGGAGGAAGTCGCTGAGTAACTGAAAGCTGTACGCAGCTTTATGTAACTGTCAGATCACCTGTAAATGAAATCCTGAAAAAGTCTGCCAATCCTGAACACTGTAGAAGTAACTTCCCTCGTGATCTTTGTGGAATATGAATTTGGTTTTCCATTACAATTTTTTTAAGCTCTACCAGTTGTACGTTCATGGGTATCGTCGCTTTTTGCATCTGTGGGATGTCCATTTTTCCAGCCATTTTTCCACATGACATTTGGCAAAAAGTACAAACCTACTTAATTATACAAACCTGGTGAATTATTAAATTTGAATATGGTTGTTTGAGGTTGGACAAGGACTCCTGAAGCCTGTTGAATGGTGTTCCAGCCAGCCCTAACAATTCTATACAAGCCCAACTCCTATACAAACTGAATTCCTGGGCGTATTTGAGTCTTTCTGTGAACCAAGTGCACCCCTTTATAATAAGAGTAATTCCTGATGGCCTCTTTCAGCAGGACACTGTGCCCTGTCACACTGCACACATGGTTTGGGAATGGTTTGAGTAACATTACGATGAGTTAAAGATGTTGCCCTTTTTCCAGATCCCAGTCTAATCCAGCGTTTGTGGGATGAGCTTTAGAAAAGTCCATTCCATGGAGCTCCACATTGCAACTTACAGAACCCTCTTTGCGTCTGTGGGCTGTCCATCACAAACAGCAATGTATAAATGTGTAGCCGTTTTACCGAATGAAATCTGGGATATTGAAATCTAAAAAGTACTAACCCTAATTAAAATGACCGTTAATTATTAAATATAATTATTGTTGTTTGAGGTTGGACACTGGTCGGTATTCAAAAGTGGTACACTGTTGTACGGCCAGCCCTTTTACACACTCAATCCAGAACCAAACTCCAGCAGTTTTAGTTCAGCTGTCTCCATGTATGTGTCCCTCATAGTCTTCACAAACATGCCTGATGTTGCTTCTGTATACTAAGTATGGTTGAGATGTGAAACTGACCAATATGCTGCTTTGTTGTACAGGTGGTGGTGGAGATGGAGAAGGTAAGACTCTTCACTTTCTTTGTCAGCTGAGTTAAATTTCATCTGCACTTAATATTTAATAACTAATACAGTAAAGCCATTTGAATAATCAACAAACTATAAACCCGCATCAGGGTTCTGGTCACCCAAGGCTCATCGAGGGCAACCAAGACTCTCCTCCCTGGCCACTATAAAAAGAAGGTCCGGTATGGCACAGGGCACAGGAATGTTTTATGTTTATGGGGGATGTGTTATGGTATTTTGAGGGTCCGAAATCCTGATGCTTTGGAGAGCGGAGAGTGGACCTATAGGGTGGTGTCCAAACCAGAATGTACAGAAACATGACAGGCCAGCGTCCAACTACAAGAGTGCACTCGTGTAACTGTTTCTGTACAGACGAGTGTAAATGTTTGTAACTTGGTACCTCTGCTGCTCGACCTGATGTGATTTTGTGCCAGTTTTGATTTGGCTATTGAGTATCGCTTGGACGGTATCTAGTCTCTGGAATTTTAAAGCTGTAGGGCGCATCTGTCCAGGGACCATGAGCTTATGTAGTGCTCAAGAGGATAAAATTAATATTCTTGTGAACTTGTCCTGTCATTGTTTAGCAATTCCGGATTCACTCACTAGAGGGAGCATCTGACTACGCCCCCTACCTATCTAATCTTATCTAGTCCACAGTGTGAAAAACAGGCCTCTGGCTAGCGAAATTTTACATTGGCACTGAAAGAGGAGATCTGTTGAATCAAGCGGCGGAAGTCATGACTGCAGTGTTGCAGCCAAGGAGTCCACATGTGAACCCATTCATTCTAATCCCATTCGATACAGAGCACAACGATACCACACCAAGCACAGACCTACCACAACTTAGCAAGCTAGTCGCTAATTCCAAAGGCCTGCTTGTATTAAAACGCAGAAAGCATTATGAAAGACACATAACTATAACGCACACTCACAAACATATTCAGCTGTCATACGGAATAAGTGAATATGCCGATCAGCAAAATTGCCTTGTATGTATGATGTACAGAACACTATATTGTGTACCTTGGCACACAGAAGGACACTGCATTTGCTTGATGCACAGCTCTGCAGATTTGCCTGACCTGTGTTGAGCTATGCACTTACCCATGTAGGTCTTTTTCTGGATCTCGATACAGATAGGTAATCTTCACAGAAGTGTACATATGCCTTCACTGTACACCAACGAGCCAACACGGTATTACCACACTCAGCGAGTGCATGTCAGGGTCTGCGATGTACCAGACAGTGAGTAAGAAGTAGGTTCTCATTGTTAATGCCATAGAGGAAATGGGCAGCCGGAGCAACTTAATGCCAGGTCATCATCCGAGGAGGGATAAACCATGAACCATGGAGAGATGTTGGGTGCCTGAGGCTCATCCATGCACGAGAGCAACGAAGGCTGGCCTTTCTGATTGGGACAGACAGAAGGGGTGTTGGGGAACAAGTCATGGAAATTTTTAATGGAAGGAATTCATCATCCCACGCTGCTATGTATGAAGCGAGGTAGCAACTGACCAATAGAAGGGCCCATGTTGACCCCTGTGCACCATTGATCGAACCTATGGCAGACTCATGAACATCAGAGCATCAAAGCTGGACCTAAGAGAAGTAGAAGATCGGAGTCCCGCCTTCTTTTTACATCACATAGACGGATGTGGGTGTGTGCACTGGGGGAAGTGATGGCAGCAGGACAAGCTGGTGGAGAGGGTGTGATGCTCTGAATGACGTTCTGCTGGAAAGCCCTGGGTGTATTTAAACCCTAAAGAAACACTGCACACATTGTTTGGGAATGTTTTGAGAAACATTGAGTTGTAAGATGTTGCTCTTTCTCAGATCTCAGTCCAATCCAGCATATGTGGGATGGGCTTTAGGAAATTCCATTCAATGGCATCTGCTAAGAGCTTCTTCAAAGCTCTTGTTGAGTATAGAGCATGTTAGGCAGGTGATCATAAGAAGCTGGCTCCTCTGTGTATGTGCACTAAGTAAAGGAAACTGTATATGGGTCTGCAGGGTTCCCAGGACTGGACCTACAGACCCCCACCTCCGTTCCATCTCGGTGAAGAATAGACGTTCCCAACTATTTTGCTTGAAGTGGCCCACGGAAAAAGCTCTACAGCCCACTGAAAGATTTAGCCAAGCTGGTCTCATTTCCTGAACCCTAGTGAGATAGCTGATGTTGGGCAGCTACAAAGTCAGCTCAGTTCGGTTTAGGTGCATGCTCATTATTGGTAATGGTGTACATCGTTTGGCTTCGTAACGCAGCTGTGTTTGCAGGGTTTGGGGATTTTGTTTCCCTATCATTGTTGGACTTGGATCTTGACGCTCTTGATCTTTCTTGCATCCAGATGACACTGCAATCATTGCTGTGATGGTGGCCTTGTCTTCACTGCTGGTGATCGTCTTCATCATCATCGTCCTCTACATGCTCAGGTCAGTCTATATGCAGTGTGCAACATATGAACCCATGCAGACTTAAACACAGTTTTCTCCCTAATCACACACAAGGTCATTCCAAGGTTGCTTTTGACACTGTGTTACATACTGCTGTCTAGGGGTGGCCGATATGAAGCCTGCCT
>JAMWET010000768.1:0-7500 GCA_024036415.1 Prochilodus magdalenae | reverse complement strand
GGCTTCGACAGCGTGGCTAAGCAAATTGGATCCAACAGTGAGGAGAATCGAAAAGAAATGAAGGACATTCAAGAAAGCATTCAAAATCTAGGAAGTATGCTCAGACAAGAACTTGCCACTTTCAAGGACGAAATAGGCAAACGATTTGAAACCATAGACACGGTAATGGAAGCGCAAGGCAGAGACATTAAAGACCTACAAGATCGCGTGGTGGAGACAGAGGAGTGGAATGCAGATTTGAAAGAGATTCTTGCCTCTTCTCTAAAACAACAAAGGAAGCTACAAGAGAAAGTGACGGACTTAGAATGGAGATCGAGAAGAAATAATATACGAGTTTGGGGAGTCCCAGAGGGCACAGAGAAAGATTCGACACACGAGTTCATAGAGCGCTTGCTCCGCGAGCACCTTAAAATTACGGAAGATGTCAATTTACAAATACAACGCGCCCACAGAGTGATGGCACCCAGATCTGCCCGAAACAAAAATCCCAGAGCGATCATCGTCAATTTCTTGCAATTCCAACAGAAGGAGGACATTCTCAAAAAAGCATGGCTGACCAAAATCGAGATCGAGGGGAAGAGAGTGACTTTTGACCACGACTATCCAGCGGAGGTAGCCGCAAAGCGCCGTGACTACGCGGGGCTGAAGCGTGTTCTAAAGGAGGGGGGAATTCGATTCCAGTCTCCGCGAACGGCGCTGAAAATACACTGGCAAGGGGGCGTCCAGACATATGACAGTCCACAAGAAGCAGCGCAAGCGATGAAGGAGAAAGGCTTACAGGTAGACAGACTGGTCGGGGAACAGCCGATGTCGCCTGAAGAGCAGCTTGAGGCCGCATTCAAGTGGCGCAGAGTGGGAGACGAAGGCACAAGCGTAGCTGAGAGAGCAAGGAAGCGACTGGGACGGTTTTCCTGGAGTACATGAGAGAAGATAAGAAATTTCACGATCTCATTGGACAGCCACGAACTATTTCTAGACAGACGTCTATTTCTCTCAGATTACCCACTTTGGCTGCTGGCTGTTTTTTTTTCTTCTATTTATTCTCTTTGAAAGTGATGTAAGTAGCGTTTTCCTTTTTTTTTTCTATCCGATGAAGGACGGTTTATACCTGCTAAATTCATATGCCATGCGAATAGAAATGTATGGCTTGTAATTGGGCACTTGTGTAGTCTCTATTAGGCCTATATATTTACTCATTTCTTTAATGAGGTTTAAAAATATCCCTATGCATAGGTCTTTGTCTGGCTTTGGGGGAAAAAAATGCTGGAAGACCGGGAGTGATGGCCTGCAAATGTTGGACACTTTTAGTGTGAACGGAGGACTTCAGTTTATGGAGTTTTCCACCGCTAAGGGGGGCCCTCTCATAAGAGGCTTTCCCTTCACCCCACCAACAGGGGAAATGGGGACAGATAAAGATCCCCAGTTTGCCACCGAAGCTCACTTTTTTGTTTACTGTTATACAGTTAGAACTGCTGTTGCTGGTGTTTTTTCTGTGTTTGAGTTTAGCTTATGGGTGACGAAAGTGCACTGGAGAACGGATGTAAATGCAGCATGATGGTGTTAAAGTGGTATCATTGAACGTGAATGGGCTGAGTAGTCCAATTAAAAGGGGAAAGATAATGGCCAAATTTAGAAAAGAAAAAAATCAGGTGATTTTTTTGCAGGAGACTCATTTATCCATGGAGGAACATGAGAAACTTAAGAGATATGGGTATAACAATACATTTTATAGCACTTACCATAGACACAACAACAGAAGAGGGGTAGCCATACTGATAACAAATTCAACAAAATTTGAACTTGAACAGGAAAAATGTGATAAGGAGGGAAGGTATATAATGGTAAAGGGCAAATTAGAGGGACAAAGAGTGACACTCATTAATGTATATGCACCTCCAGATAGCAAGAAAGCTCTTTTTAAGACATTATTTGACCTCATTACTGTAGAACTACAGGGGATCCTAATATGTGGAGGGGATTTTAATATGGTATTGAATTATAACCTAGACACAACGAGCACAAAAAAGAATAGGGCGTGGCTCAATAGATATATGAATATGCAACTGTCTGATTTGGGATTAATAGATGTCTGGAGAGACAGGCATTCGCTGGAGAGAGACTATACACACTTTTCAGACCCACACCAAATGTATTCAAGGCTAGATTATTTCTTTATGATAAAGGGAGATATGTATAGGGTAAAGGACTGTACAATAGGGGTAGCAGATTTATCAGACCATAACGCACTATACCTGACAATAAAATTAAACACGAGAAGAAGGACTACAGTGTGGAGGATGAACATTGGGATATTGAACGATAAACAATTAGTGGAAAGGACCAAAGAAGATATTAAAAGATATATAGAGGACAACGATAATGGTGAGGTGGACCCAACCTTTCTTTGGGATGCGCTCAAGGCAGTGATTAGGGGGAAGCTGATGGCATATACAGCAGGTCGCAAGATGGCCAGATTAGCACACTATGAGACACAAATTGGTCGCTTAAAAGATTTAGAGCAAAAACACAATACCAAAGGTGATCCAGAGGTACTTAGACAATTGAAAGAGACAAAGACAAAAATTGATAACATATTATTGACAGAAGTGGAAAAAAAGGCCAGATTTGTTAAACAAACTTACTATGAGGGAGGCGCTAAAGCCAGCAAATTACTGGCTAGACGTATAAGGAAACAACAAACATTGAACACCATATACAAAATTAGAGATCCCCAAACGAATGACTTGATAACTGACCCAGGCGGAATAGAGCGAGTATTCAGGGATTATTACCAAAATTTATATACACAACCAGCAATGGCAGACGAAAAAGATATGAGAAACTTTCTGGACGGGTTAGATCTACCATCAATAGGAGAGGAGCAAAATACACTATTGACTGCAGAAATTACTGAGGAGGAAATGGAAAGGGCAATTTCTAGGATGAAGAGCAATAAATCTCCTGGAAGTGATGGATTCCCCTCAGAATTTTACAAAATGTTCAGACAGGAGTTATCCCCAGTACTTCTGGCCTCATTTAGATACACAATTATTAAAAAAGGAAAGATTCCACCCTCATGGAGAGAGGCCATTATCACAACTATTCCAAAAGAGGGTAAGGATAAAGAGCAATGCAGTAGCTATAGGCCAATTTCAGTACTAAATGTAGACTACAAGATGTACACTTCAATAATCTCTAAAAGATTTGAGACATTCATGACTGATATTATAGACGAAGACCAGACTGGCTTTATTAAAGGACGACAGACACAGGACAATATTAGGAGGATGATACACATTGTAGAAGAGACCCAACGTACAAGAAAACGAACCGTTTTAGTTAGTGTAGACGCAAAGAATGCTTTTGACAGTGTAAATTGGACTTATTTATATATGGTGCTAGAGAGATTTGGTTTTAATAAGAAATCTGTCAGATGTATTAAAGCATTATATCAAGAACCAACGGCTAGAATTAAGGTGAATGGTAGTCTCACAAAACCATTCTACCTGAAAAGGTCTACGAGACAAGGGTGTAGTCTCTCTCCAACTCTCTTTGCGATATTCATAGAGCCATTAGCACAGGCAATTAGACAAAACCAGGACATTAGAGGGGTCGAGGTAAAAGGTGGTGAACACAAGATAGGACTGTTTGCAGATGATGTGGTGGCTTATTTGGAGCAACCTAATAAGTCTTTTCCTGCACTGATGAATCAATTGGAGGAATATGGATACTATTCAGGATACAAACTTAATGTTGACAAAACACAGATATTGGCCATGAACTATACCCCAACATCAGAGCTAAAAGATAAATATAAAATTAAATGGAATTCAGAAACAATTAAATATCTGGGAGTGAACATTACAAAGGGAGTGGAAAAACTGTATACAGCAAACTATATTCAGATCAATAAAGAACTCAGACAAGACATAGCTAGATGGTCAATATTACAGTTGGATCTTAGTTCAAGGATAGAAATAATTAAGATGAATGTATTATCAAGATTGCTGTATCTATTCCAAACTTTACCAGTAATGATTCCACAAAAACAGTTTATAGAGTGGGATAGATGGATTTCCAGGTTCATTTGGGCAGGTAGGAGGCCACGAATTAGATATCGCACCATGCAGCTCTCTAAAGACAAAGGGGGAATGGCAGTACCAAAACTGCAAGACTACTTTTATGCAGCACAACTCAGGGCGGTATTTTGCTGGTGCAATGGAAAATATTTAGCCAGGTGGAAAGACATAGAAATGAAAGAACAGGCTAGCCCACTACAAGTATTAATGACTAATAGGGAACTTTTCAAGCAAGAAGAAGTAATGTTGGGCTCAATATGCAAATTCACATTGGAGATCTGGCATTTGGTAATAAACAAATATACATTACAGACGGAAGCAAAGATTCTGAGATGGATATCCCATGATAAGAGGTTTAAGCCAGGGATAAATGATCAGGGCTTTGAGAGATGGGCACAAAGGGGTATTACAGCCATATGCACACTTGTTGAGAGAGGGGAGATGCAGAGCTTTCAAGCTTTAAGGGAGAAATTTGGGTTGGATGCAAGGGAACTCTATAGATATTTTCAGGTAAGAGATTACTATTTAAAGGAAATTAAATTAAAAGAACTAAGAGAACAAAATGGGATCATTAAAATAATCATAAATGCATATGAAGGAAGAACATGTAGAGTAATCTCTGCTCTATACCAAGCTCTAGGTGCCAGTGGAAGTTATTCAACTACATATGTTAAAGGAAAATGGGAAAAAGAGCTGAGCATAGAAATAACAGAAGAGAACTGGATTAATGTGTGTAAAGCTCAACAGTCAGCTACGGGTTCAAGAATATGGCGAGAATTTGGGTGGAAGAACATTATAAGGTTTTTTATAACACCAAAGATGACTGGGAGATACACACCAGATAAAAGCTCATGTTGGAGGCTATGTGGTCAAATGGAGGCAGACCATGCACATGTGTTCTGGAAATGCCAAAAAATAGAGCAGTATTGGGAGGGAGTATGGAATGAGCTTAAAGAAATACTGAGGTATGAGATACAAAAAACACCTTTGGTACTGTATTTGGGATATATACCAGAAGATGGCGTTCAAGGAGAAGATACATACCTGCTTAAAGTACTACTTGCAGCCAGCCGAAAAGCAATTACAAGAGCGTGGTTTAAGGTAGACCCCCCAACTCCAGAAAACTGGCTTAATATTGTGGAAGAGATTTATGACATGGAAAAGTTTTCACACTGTTTGAAAATGCGGGAGGAACAATTCAGAAAGAAATGGGTGAAATGGCTCTTGTACAAAGAAAAAGATGATACCACTGACCTAAATATAGATGGACAGACTTGATTGTTTGCATTTATAAAAGAATGAAGGGAGGGATCCATAAGCTATTCCATTCATGTTTTATTTTATTTTATTTTATTTATTTATTTTTTTTTCCATTATTATTTTGGTTGTTTGTCTCTTTTCGTGCTTGTCACTGTTTCACAACATGCACCATTTTTAAACGTCACCCACCCTTTTTCGCATATGTCAAAAAATCGTAGAGATACACCTTCATTCAGCTCAGTTTACTAGGTAGTGGATATATTCACTAGAGGAATAGATGGCTGTTGTAGTATAGATATGATTTGAGCAGTGACCATCCTTAAAGAGAGTCTGGTAAAAAAAAAAATCAACCATGTGCTGTTAGCATGCTGTGTGGCTTGCTGCAGTGGTCTCTAGAGCGGTCCTTAGAACCCACCCGTACCAAGGATTTAAAATATCGTATGGTATGCACCAACTTTTTTACCACAGCATTTACAGGATCAAGCTGATTAAGGCACTGTCATGTTTCAGGGGTGGGTATAGTTGGGTAGGGTATTTGGTATTATATGATACACACACACACACACAGTCTAAAACTCTGAAATCACTTCTTATGAAAAACAAACAATGATGTACTAGTGTACACATTTCCCAAGCAGCTGAGGAAATGATCAGTAAATCTGTTTATCGGGGCAGAATAAACACTGTTAAAGAATCCACTGTGATTTGATTTGTGTTAGCTCTCCTTGAAAAGTCCAGGACTTACAATGGCTATCCATTCAGTTCTTCATTACATTAAATGAGAATCAGACATGACCATTCCACCACTGTTTTCTTCTAATCAGCATAATGAATATCATCACTGGCAAACACATTCTTCTCACGATAGATAGATAGATAGATAGATATTGATCCCGAGGTATATTTAGCAGCCAGTAGCAATTTCACTATAGAGCACAGTAAAACAAAACAAAAAAGGCTTGTAGAGTATGAACGGCTCAGCAAAAATTATTACATATTAAACTATAAACAGTCCAGTACACTATAAATAAATATATCTATCTTATTACAATGAGGCAAGAAGATACAACAAAGTCTATCTACAAAAAAAATACAAGTATACCTGTAGACCTGTAGAAAAGACCCGGAGATAAAAAAGGCAGTGCAATAATAATAAATGTGCGAGGGGCGCAGATATCAGCAGATAATGACAGTGTGCATATATTGATATTTCAATAAAGTGTCTGGAGTGTCCAGGAGTGCAGATGTACTCAGATGTAAATCAACCTCTGATTTAACCTGGGATTCAGTCCACATCTGTTCTCTTCCGGCCCCACTGGGAAGAGTTTACTACATGTGTTTCTATTTGTATTTATTTTAATGTGTTCAGTCAGTATTTAGTATTACAGCCCCGTCATCTAGAGGGCAGTGGCACCTTCCAACCGCCAGGTGGCAGCAGGACGCGCAGCAGCGCTTCACTCCGCCATTGTTCTCGTAAACCACAGAAGAAAACCAAGATGGTGGTTGGCCGACGAAGCGAAAACAAAATATAAGATTTTGTCCGGATATTTCGGTCTGGGCTTGACGCACTAGACTTGCATCAAACTTTCAGGGGGTTAAAAACGTGTGTGTTCTGACAGGAAGGTAGAACAGAGGACCACTTTATGAACATATATGCGGTTTCTGAGGACTAACTAGGTGGTCTGGTTGGGAGGACTGGGTTTGGAGTTTTTCCAGCTCCTAGTGTTTCTCATTTCGCTGGACTGGACTGGGAAGCACACTTGTGTGTATTTTTTTGTTTTTTAGTCCATATTAAACCTCTGTTCCCGCATCGTGAGAGCCCTCAGCATTTTCCTGCTGGTTCGGTGCCTGGTTGCTCAGCTAGCTTGAGTAGCTAACGTTAGTCTGAACGTCCCTGGCTGACCAGGCAGGTGACTGGAAGCGAAAGCTCTGGCTGTGAATGTTAAAAGGACCTTGTTTTTTTCTTTTTCAAAAATAAGAGAAACTAAAATCTCCAGTCCACATGGAGTCCAAGCACGGTAGTAGCAAAAACCAGCCGAGCAGCAGGCAGCGGCGCTTGTGACTTCTAGTGCTGGATGGCCCGGATCGCCGCCAGCCCCGGAGTGGCCTCCTCCGGTGCGGACAACGCGTTCGCCACGACGGCAAGCCTTCATGGAGCTGT
>JAMWET010000767.1:17500-231791 GCA_024036415.1 Prochilodus magdalenae | reverse complement strand
CTTTTTCTTTTGTGTCATTTTTGGCGCTGGTTCCTTTGACGTCGTTCCGTGTTTTTGGAGTGGGGGCTGGGGCGATCTGGTTCCACACGTGCTTCATTTCTGTGTCTTTGCCTTTGTCGTTATGTCTGCTTGATGGAATCTTGCTCACATCCTGTGAAGCTGCAACGGCATGGCTTAAAGAAGCCCCGGCTGAGCTTTGATGCTTGTCCTGTTGTTCCTGGGAATCACTTCAAAGCATTTGGACACAAGCGGCATCTGTGGCCTGCATTTGTTACAGCAGCACAAGTAAAACCGGGTGAGACTGTGTCGGACACAGCACCATCATACATCATAACCCACGTGGGTACGTGTCCGGAACGTTCCTCGTACAGTCTTTATCCCTCCGGGGGCCCGTACTAGAACATACCTGACCCCTCCCGCCCCATTAACATCTCTAATGCTTTCATAACATGTTCTATATTACATGGAACACCTATCCTGACCCCATATCTAGAACCCAATGATAGTTGCGCTGCTGGTATAGTCATGTGACCTCTTTCTCACAGTATCTGATCCTTGTCCGTTAAGGGGAAACAGGTCCTGGGCTCTAACGGGTTAATCCCGATTGTGATGAGAACGAGTGTTGGAGAACAGCTGAAAGTGCTTCAGTGGCCCGATGAGACTTGAGACTTTGAAGCACTCCCAGCTACAAATCAGAACATTGCCTACCGTCCTGGTTTCCTCATCAGCATGTTCTCCTCATGCAGGTTCTCCTCATAGCATTCGTCTTCGGTTTGTCTCAACTCTTCCTCAACCATCTTTTCTTACCGGTAGCGTGGGGAGGAGCCATAGAGCCAACACGGCGATCAAGGTGGTCCCACGATGCTGAGTTGTTCACAGAGTCTGGGGAAATCAGGGAGCCGGGGGTTGTACTGGCAGTCTCGGTCAAGCAGGTTCTGGGTGTAGTGTGAATCCTGCAAGTGGATTCGTATTCGGTACCTCGCATTCCACATGTAGGACGAGTGGACCAGAGAGCTGGGGAACCTTGTTTTAGGAGCTGTGTGCATAATAATGTGACTCAACTTCTCACATGGTCCTGCAGGTGAGTGTTCCGCGTGGCTCTGAGAACGTCCTGAGCCCGTCCCTCCGGATGTGTCAGCCGTATAGCGAGAAGCCTGTTTAGAATGAGCTCCTTCCTGAAAGAACTCCTTGAAGCGCCTCAGCTGGAGAGAACCAGCAATAGCCCAGTGCAGTGGAAACTCTCCTGCTAGCCGGGCTTGTGGACCCAGCCGAGGAGAATAAGATGGGTGAGGGTCTTCAGGAATAATAAGGTGTCCACACACCCGTCCTGTGTCCGTCCCTGACCACCCCCTCTCCGAGGAGCCGGGGGGCACAAGCTGATAAGGGGCAGTGCAGGTAATGCTGTTGTTTCGTCCCCCCGGTATCCGGAGGACCTTCTGTCCTGGTAAGTGTGCTCCTCTAACTATCGATCGGCCCCGACCGGAGCATCTCACGTCGCACCCGGGTCTCTCTGGCTCCTCTCATGGCACTGTCCCGCTTAACGCACCCACTCCCCACCCAAGATACACATAACATAGGAACACTGCCTTGAGGTCTCTCACTGCGTGGGATATAAACAGGGAATTCTGGGAATCTAGCGTAGAGCGACTGGCTCCATCAGATGGTCTCCATTCACTGTGTGTACGATCACGCTGGTCGTCACGGTGTACTCTGAATCTTGAAAGTAACACGCCCCTCTACTGTACCTCTGACAGACAGTTACTCCTGATGCCCCGTCCTCAGGGCACAAATTCGTTTGCACCATCGTCTATTTTGCCCCATCCCTCTTCTCCCATATAGTCCCATTCAACCCTGCGTCTCCTTTATCTACAGACACCGAACTGTAATGTCCTCACTCAGGACAGATCCCCAAACTATCAGCCATGCTGACCTCACCCTCCTCTATGTGTTGTTATCCCCTCATTCCCCCGGAAGCGACCACCATAGTTCAGCTGTACAATCATTCCGGGTTGTTCTTCAGACACTGCACGTTTCCAGGTACTAACTGTCCCTCTTTTGTTTACTGACTGCAGAGTCATTTGGACTACTTTTATGACCTTTGTAAATCTGTAATATGGAGAGGACATGGTCTCATTCCTGAAAGATGTACTTCCTGAAGATTCCCCTCTGTATGTACGGAAATTATTAATAAGGAGCTGTTGTGACTGGATTAGAGACTAATCTTGTCGCTGCTTTGCCCTGATGACATAATGGTTGATTATTTTTTGGTTTGAATGCTGCATGTCCGTTTTTTTGGTTGTTACCGTTTTACGGCTGCTGCCAGCCTATCCTGGCCAGGACTCTCCTGCAGATGGGAGTTATATCTCATGAGTTTTTTTCTGGGTAAATAAAGGAAAAGTAATTAAAATGTTAATCTGAATAAATTCACAAACAGTTCCAGTCCAACATACCCACGTGCCCCACCCCCCCCCCCCCCCTGAATAAACACCACATACCGTTAAACAACTAAGAACAGCAAGGCGCCGAGAGCAGATACATAAGCCTTTGTTAGTTTGAAGGTTGTTGGAAGCTGAAGGCCGATGGATCTTCCAGCCGTGGGTTGGGTCCATGTTTGCCCTGATGCTGTCAGAACATTCCGTGGTTTTAAATACCTGGCGTTGGCGTAGTCAACCGTTCTCTTGGCTTCTGCTAGCGGTTTTTGAAATGTCTTGTAGTCACCCCCCGGACCCCATTTCACATGTTCTGTAATCACTTCCCTATGTACGATAGGACCGGAAAGGACGACCCACACCCGGAATCCTTGGAAGCACTTCCTCTGATCGTTTCTATGGGAGTGGGGTTGCTTTGGGCTCCCTGTGCCGCTGGAGCAGTTAAAAGAAGAAATCAGCAAGGATGACAACAACCTGTCAAAATTCATCCTCCAACACTGGGGGCAACATATCACAGTAAGGGAAGGAAAATGTCATTCCCTCCTCCTACCTCTCCATCCTTACCGGTCCGCCGAAGAGGAACATCCCTTGGTGCGCTTGTCCGGTCTAATTGCCGATTGGCCTGGTGGTGCACAGTCGCTCTCCAGATCTCAGCCATGGTTGTGTGTCCTGCTCCTCTCATTGTCCTACCTGTCCTTTACTGATCTAACCAGGAGGCAGCGCCTTATCACCGTGACTGACAGGAGGCTAGGATACTTCGTTGGGCAGCCCAATAGCTACTTCTCCATCCTCTCATGTTTGGACCCATTCCCCTCCTACAGCGCTCAGTGGCTCACTATCACCACTCAGTACCACAGTGGTACTAAAACAGTACAGGCTGGGGCTAGCTTTTTAGCCTGCTAACTCCAGTAGATATCCCCGAGCCCCATCCTGCCTGATCACATACGGTTCATTTTGGAACATCTGAACGTACGAAATTCCATACATGAGGTTTTCTCTGTGGTGACCACTCAAGCGTAACGCTACGTGCTGCCCATGGCATAAGTCAAACCGTAGATCACTTTTTGGAAGGTGAAGGTCCTACATCTTCGTTAAGCGATAGGGGTTAGTCAAGTCCGATCTGGATACACAACAGCCAGGCCAGGGCTCATTGTGAACCTCCCCTGTGAAACGAAGCCCATAGATCAGGCAGGGCAAGCCCACAGGCAGCCCCTCTCTGTAAAGGGTCCAGCATCAGGTCTGCCATCCTCCTTGCTGCACCGTGCTTCTCTAAAATACCCTGACTGCTCCCCCCACTCTCGGGTGGATGTCCTGGACAGTGGTCTAAGGTGGATGATTAATTTCATGTCGACAGGGATACGGATGGGCTAACGGTGGAGTATTGTTGAGCATACATCAGCTTGGAGGCAGGAATTTCTGGTCGTGGTTTTACCTTGTCTTATTAGCTGGTTTTTTTATCACTGCCATGTCTTTCGCTGTGCCAAGACGTACAAGGTGTCTATCCGTGTTTACGGAAGTACACATGTGGACACGCCCACTACCTTCTCCATCGTCTTGGCATCTGTGAACCTGGGGCCATCATTGCCTTTAAGCCTACTGGCTAGAGTCGGGGTTGGAACATCAAAGGATGAGAAACCCTCGTTTGCTAAACGAAATCTGGGCAGCCCTGCAACCAACCGTTCTGTTTTTCCGCCACTCCGTCTTTCAGAGTTCTGAAGCTGCTTGTTACTGGGGGGGTGTGCTGGAGCCTAATCCCAGCTCATGGGTAGAAGGCAGGAACAGCCTGGACAGGCCACCAGGGGCAAATACCCAGAAAACCACGGGCACATGGACCACTCCTTTACAGAAGGTCCCCCGGCCACCCCAGCCAGGAATCACCCAGACTCTTCAGCACGCCTGAGAACCAGGTGAAGCAATCCGTCTCAGTGGGCCTGAGACAGGTGTGGACAACTGGCATTCACCGTGAAGCACATCTGTCCATGGCTGGAGTTCAGAGTCACATGAACCTTCCAGAGGTTCTGGGAAGCCTGAGAAGAGTCAGTCTGAGTCAGAGGGAGGGTACGACGAGATGTACCCCACGTTATTTGATTGCTCACTGCTTATTAACACACACATTCCACCTGTCTGGTTTGGGAGTGTGGTAGTAGGGTCCCCAACCCCCCCTACCCTCACCAGCTGACGTGTTGGGGGGAATGCCTGATGACCATGTTCCATGGAAAGACATAATCAATCCAACCAGCTGCTTCTGACTTCCACAACTAGGTGTGGAGCTTCATTTGTGTTTTTGCCTGCGCCCTCGTCCCTCAGATAAAACATATCATCCTACGTACTACGCCCGTCTGAACTCCGGTTATCGAGCGCGAGGTGCGCCCCTGTTTTGAAATCAGCACATTACAGTTCATTAAGAGACCGGGTTTGTACACATTCCCACTCCTCGACCAAATTGATCAAACAGCAAGGACCTCCAGCAACAGACTCATTAGCTCCACTGGTAGCAAGGAACGCTTACAGAGCTCATGTAATACCAACAGCGGCTCACCCTGTCCAACAGCCTGTCACTGCGGGCCAATTCATTGTGCATTAGCTTGCTCCTACCCTCAGCCTGCCACGTCTTACAGTGGATTGGCTGCTGGTGCATCAGCCCTTCCGCCTCTAGATCAGGCTTGTTATCATGAGCTGATGATGGTGTGGAAGTGTTCAGGTGTGTTGAGGAGCAGGTAGGTCCCCTTCAGCACCAAGGATATGGAGGAACACTGCAGGAGCGCCTGTGAATGAGACAGAAGGGTGTAGTTTTGGGAGGGGTGCCATGTGTCGTTGTGAGCAGATTGCCCCCCATACCTTACTCCGATGCACCTACTTCCATCTGTGATAGGCTGGCCCTATGTGGTGGCCCTGGTAAGGTCTTCCTTCGAGGGTCCACAAATCGTTGGAGGTGTGGGTGTCCCTTGTCGTCCCAGATCATTGCACACTGAGAATACGCCAATGGAACGGCATGTTCCTGAAATCCACATTTTTCCAGCTTCACCGCATGATAACGAAGGTATGGACTTTGGCACACATGGATTAGGCTCATTGGAATAGCATCCAGGGTTTTAAGAGGGCTATGGAGACGGTACAAGGGGCAGCCTAAAACCCATACGGCATACCAAAGCACTCTACTGACACAGTCAGGTGGTGCAGCGAACGCCTCCTCCATCAGGCTCTCCTTCTCCGTGTTTGTACACGTCTGACAGGGGTCAGCTTTGAATACGCTGGCCTGCTGCCCTTGTTCCCGGTCTGCTAGTAACGGTAAGGGGCGGTGATAGTTTTACGGGATCACCGTTAGTCTCACTCGCCATTGATCGATACACAGCCTCCGAGCCCTTTTAACACCATCCACAAAAGAACCCAGCTGCAGCCAGAGGTGGTGATTGGAATACGCCCTTGATTCAAATGCAGCCGCACGCTGCAGTCACCCCTAACTTTGATCTGCTGGCACGGAGGGCTAGTAAACCTCGCGTTAACTGGCGCCATGGCACGTCCCAGGGTTTTATATGTGGTAGGTGGTAGCACCTTCAGTTTACTGGAGACCTCCGTCAGCTGAAAGTTAGCCGGCCTTTAAAATGTGGTGTCCCAGGTCATTTTCACCCTACATCAATGAAGACGGATTGTGCATCAGTATTCCTCATGCCGCAGGCTACAGAAGGCCCGCCCTCTCCTCAAGGCTATATGCATTCCCTTCAAGATACACACAAACACCTGCAGCGTCTGAATAATTTTAGGTAATGTGGGATACGCTTCACAAAAGCTCTAACCTAGAAAGCCAGTGCAATAGCAACTCTAATCCATAGCTTATTCATATCTATGGTCGAGTATGTTAGTACTTTAATATCTATCATCTTTCGGAGTAACCGTGTTACACATTAACCCTTTACGGCTGATGATTTCATATGCAATGGATGTTGTAAATAAACAATAAGTATCCTAAGAATGCTGCAAAAATGTTGTGGAAGGTATTTGATTTGTTTGCCTTGTCGAAGTCATAACGGAACCATAAGCATCTGATGGTCAACATTACCAGGAATACAAATCCTGAGACTGCTGGTCCACAACTTTCAGAGAACACAGCCTGAGGAATCTACAGCTCACTACAGCTTGCCATCATACTGGGGCAGGACTCCATGCCTTATTCTAGGGCAACCCCCTGGTCACACTTGGGAATGGGCTCCGGCAGGTGTGGCTGAGCTCAGTAGTTTCGTGGTAAGCAGGGTTCGCCTTGTAAGCCATGAACAGCGGGGACCGGGGTGTGGTGTTCATGCCAGTCAAATGCGTTTTCTCCCTCTCTCACCTAGCCTGTCACTGCCATGTTGGGTGGCTTGGGAGACTGCTCAGTTAAGAGGGATCCATCATCTTCAGGTCGCAAAATCAACAGACTCCGAGGACCGATCCCATTTCCTGTTTGGACTCCCACCCCACTCGAGAGTCGGATTACGAGGGCAGTGTGGAATCTTCCCTATGAAAAGGGACTGAGATTTTCGGAACAAAGATCACCGTCAGGTGTCGTCAGACGACTTACGTCAAGCATGGGCTTCGGTTTTAACACAGTCATACACCCAGTCTAAACGAGTCCACCGAATAAAACATGAGCCAGACAGAACCTACGGACTCAGTACGGGCTGCTAGCGGTGCTCTGTGGCGACCCTGCCCGTCTGCAGTGCCCGCAGAGGGATGTTGGCGTTCAGCCCTTAAACAGAACTTAGGGCGTCCATGTGACTTTCAAGAGTCGGAAAGCCCGTTCCACCTTAAATGGTTTCGGTGACCTCAGTACCAGAAGTAACTGCTGCCCATTTAAAGTGAGCGGGAGATTCCGCTAGGGTGGGCGCCGAGACATCAGCGTATCCTAGTGTCTTTACACCTGTGTTAATAAAGAAAGTGCCATAAAACCTGTTACCATGGTGACCTTACAGTCAGCGGCTTCAACAGAGACATCCACACATGTATGGGTACTCTCTGTCACTCGTGCAGCACCTAGCTGATGATCCCGCAGGGCAATTCTGGGAGTTTCTCCCAACACTCACCGCTTGAAGTAGGCCCATGTACCCTACACTCTCGCCGAGCGCGCCTAATGTAATCAGGAACAACCTACCCCTAGAGTGCGCACGTGCCACAAACGGCCAGGGTTGGAGTGTTGGGCGCCAAAGGTGTGGACAATGAAAGTTGATAGGTAGGAAGGATGAACATGAGGAGGGCCACTGTACATTCTCTGACAAAATGCAGGAGTGACGGCCATGGAGCCCGACGGTTCCGGAAGCAGCAGCAGGGGACTAAGGCGATGCTCCACCACCTGAAGGGTGGAAGAGCGGGAGTACACACAGGGAAGACTAATGAGCCTGAAATGATGAACAGTTGTAGTTGCTACTCTGGCAGCACCTGCTCAGCTCTCGAGGGAGGAGGGTCCCTCTCTTTGGGCCGTGGTTCCCTAGTAGGAGACTCTTCCATCCATACTATCCTACCCTGTAACGTGCGGTCACCGTGCTCACTCATAATGCTGACATACATGCTCCATGTGATCTGGGGAACCCGACCCACCCGTATCCCGCATGACTTCCAACCCGTCAGATCATTCGTGGCTACGCCGCTGCCGAAACCTTCCCTGGTATAGCAATCCATCTCCTGCATGAGGCTCAGCTTCACGGTAAAGGAGCACTGCAGGCACAGTGTGGGAGCCTTTCCTCGGTGACCTCCCCATCGACGTTTTCTGCCAATCAGGTTCAGCCGCGACTCCTCTCCAGCCGAGCTCCTCCACGTTCTCCAGGGCAGAGACTGGTCTGTGAGGACACATACGGTGGCTCGAACCACAGTGGTGGAAGGAGGGTATATGGGTTTGATGATCATCACTCTGCAGAACCAAGCACTTAACAGATGGAACCCCGGAACGAGGAACACTGCGTACGAAGGGCGTGCGAGGCGGCACTCCACTCTGGAACATAACAGGACGATCATAAAGAACCGAATTAAGAAGGTGCTGCGCCGTGATCGGCCGATGCATCCCTGCCTTCACCGAGGCGAGGTAACTTGACCCGTTGCATCCCTAGGGGAGAGGCAGTGCCAAAAATGGGCGCATGCCACGACCCCACATGACCTTCAACTCCCTGGACGCTGCTCCCCCTTCCCAGTCACACCCTCGGAGGAATGCAGGGGCTATAGCTACGTGGAGGAGGCTTGGGTTGCAGTCAAGCTGGTCCGAGGGTCCGAGAACCGGACAGCCTGGAGCCGATACAGAAAGCCCCCAGTCACGGCTCTAGCGTCCGGCATCAATATCGGGGGAACATTCCGGAGGAGCGTGTTCGCTATTTACCAGGATGCATCGCAGCACCTCCTCCTCCCACACTGTGAAGGCCACAAGCAGTCGGTGGACTCTTCTTGTCGGGAGACGTTCTGAAGACCTGCTGGTTCCTTCCAGCTCTAATTACTGCTGTCGCTCGGAGCTGCCCAGACGCTCCAGTTCACTCTGAGAACAGATACATCACTGCTGATTTAGCGAGGATGCTAATGCACGGCTGAAGACTTCATAACAGCCTCTTCCCACAGAGCGGCTGCATTCCCGAGAGAGTAGGAGAGAGGAGGAGCGGGAGATAGGGGAGGAGAGGAGAGGGGGAGAGAGGAAGAGAGAAGAGAGGAGAGAGGGAGGAGAGAGAGGGGGAGAGAGAAGAGGGGGAGAGCAGAAGAGAGAGGGGGGGAGAGAGAGGGGGAGAAAGAGAGAAAGGGGAGAGAGGAGAGGGGGGGGAGAGCAGGAGAGAGAGAGGGGGGAAGAGAAGAGAGAGAGGGGGGAGAGAAGAGAGGAGAGAGAAGAAGAGAGAGAGATAGAGAGATGGAGAGAGAGAGAGGGGAGCAGGAGAGGAGAGTAGGGGGAGAGAGAGAGAGAGAGGAGGGGGGAAGAGAGAGGGGGAGAGAGAGAGGGAGAGAGGATAGAGAGGGAGGGGGAGAGAGGAGGGGGATAGAGAGAGAGAGAGAGAAGAGAGGACTAGAGCGTGGGGAGAGAGGACGGCAGGAGGAGTCAGGAAAGACAGGAGCGAGGGTGGTAGAGAGGATCAGAGAACAGCAAGCAGAAGGGGAGAGAGAACCGTGAGGCGTGGGGGTGCTGGGAGCGCAAGAAATTCGGATGAGACACGTAGTAGGAACACTGGGAGTGACTGGTCCCGCGAAGATGTGAGTCAGGAACGGAGCGAGAAAGGAGGGAGGGAAGGAGATATGAGAGGATGAGAGGGAGGGAAAGGAAGGAGAGAGGGAAGGAGGGAGGCGGGAGACCTGGGGAACTAGAGAGGGGTGCAACAAGGGGTGGTCACGGTAAGCTAGCGGAAGGTGCGAGAGGAGGCGAAGGAGAAGGGAGGGGGAGCCTGGAGAACGTGAGGTAACTGAACAGTGGTGCAGGAGGCGCAGGAGCGAAAGGAAGAGGGGAGGCCTGGAGGACTGAGTGTCGAACGAGGGATTCAATGGAGACGAGATCGCAGAAGAGAGAGAAATGCAGATTAGGGCTCAAAGGCAATGATGTCAGGAAACGCGGGACGAGCCTGAGCCTGGGTCAAACATGATCAGGATGAAGCGGAGGTGGGTGGGACAGAGAGAGCGAAGCCTGGAAGACTAGTTGGTAGCACGAGCCAATTCAGGGAAAACCGACGAGGCCTAGAGGGACGCTGGGTCAGGAATGTACAAGGGGGGAGAAACAGCAGACGAGGATGCGGCTTGGAGAGGGGGTACGTGAGTAGCAAGAGACGTGAGGTCTGAGGTTCAAGTAGAGGTGGGTACAGGCGTGGAGGTGATAGAAGGAAATGAGAGAGAGCGAGAAATGGAGATCGGAGGGGAGGATACGAGCGAAGGAACGTAAGCACGGATTAGAGAGAAGGGTCGGGAATAGCGAGGAGAGGCAAGATATTCAGAGAGGCGGAAACACTAAGTGCGGAGAGAGAGAGAGAGGGAGAGAGGTAGAGAGAGAGAGAGGAGAAGGAGAGAGAGGGACAAAGAGGAGGTAGAGAGGAGAGGAGTAGAGAAGAGAGGAGAGGGGTGGGGAGAGAGACAGGGGAGAGAGAGAGGTGCGGAGAGAGGGGGGAGGTAGATGGGAGAGGAGAGAGAAAGCAGAGGAGCCAGTGGAAGGAGTTAGTTTCAAGAGACGAGACAGTTCAAGTGACTAGCACAGTGGGGTGGGGGGGCCTAGGGGGGACGGGTTGAGAGGAGAGATGGGTCAAATGCAATTCATGAACACGAAGGGAGACTAGGGAGAAATGAGTGGTCAACAATGTCAGGACAATCAAACGAGAGGGAAGAGAGGACAGAGGAGAGGAGAGAGGAGAGAGAGAGAGGAGAGAGAGGGAGAGAGGGAGAGAGGGGGAGAGGGTGAGAGAGAGAGAGGGCTAGTCAAGATATATAGAGGGGGAGAGATTGCCTGAGAAGAGCTGAGGAGAGTGAGGTCACTAAGCAAGGAGGAAGGGGAGATAAGAACGAGAAGAGAAGGAGGGAGAGAGTTCCGGTAGGGAACGAGAGAAGGCGACATGGAAGAGGAGGGGTAGAGGAGAGGAGGAGAGAGATCGAGAGAAGCTAAATAGAGGAAGAGAGGTAGAGAGAGAGAGGAGCGAGAGATGATAAGGGGGAGGGTACAGACAGCACGCATTAGCGATAGCTAGCGGTAACCTTATCCCAAGCCCTTGTCATCAGGAGAAACAAGAAGCCCAGAGGTGCTTGCAGTCAGAGGGACGGTCAAACCCCGGAGTTAACATGCCGCCAGTCCATCACACCTCAAGCACAGCTGTGAACTACCACCCCAGACAACGAGGAACCATGCCACACCGCCCAGATCGGAAGCTGACACCCCACTAGCTACCGCCTCCTTGGTAACCAAACCCCGTCCCCTTCACACTTATTATACGATCCTTTAACAAGTCATGCCACCTAGGTTCCTCAATGTGTCACAGTGCGCTGCTTACACGGCCCTTGTACTAGCCGCCTGCTGGGGTAGCCATGCGACCCCTTTGGTACTGGGCCTGCCTGACTGCTATCTCGGCCTCGTACTAGCCGGCCCTGTGGGTGGATGGCTCAAGTCACCTCGGCCTTGTACTATAAAAGCGGCCTGTGTCGAGGAACACTGAGACTCTGCTGTACGTAGACGTACCTTTGGGTATCTCAAAAGCGCGGACCTGCGTGTACAATACTCGGGCCCTTGTACCTCAGCGAACAGCCGGCCCCGCTGTAACTCGTCCTTGTAAATCTCGGCACCGGCCTGCTGTAAACCTGTAACGTTGAGGCCTCTTGATAACCCCCCCTCCGAGAACCCGCTGTTACTTCAACGGGGTCAACAAATTCAGGTCAGCACACGCTCTGCGCGAGATGGTTCGAACGAATTCAGGAACACCCAGCCTGGAGCATTGTATCAACAATTCCAGGAACACAGACTGAGATTGGTCAACAATTCAGGAAACACAGCCTGAGATGGAGTCAAACATATCAGGAACACAGCCTGAGATGGTCAACAATTCAGGATCACAGCCTGAGATGTCAACAATTCAGGAACACACCGCCTGAGGACTGGTCAACAATTCAGGATCACAGCCTGAGATGGGTCAACAATTCAGGAACACAGCCTCAGACTGGTCAACAATTCAGGAACACACCTTGAGACAGGTCAACAAACCAGGAACACAGCCTCAGACTGGTCAATAAACCAAAACACAGCCATAGACTGGTCAACAATTCAGGATCACAGACTTAGACTGGTCAACAATTCAAGAACACAGCCTTAGACTGGTCAACAATTCAGGAACACACCTTGAGACTGGTCAACAATTCAGGAACACACCTTGAGACGGGTCAACAATTCAGGAACACGGCCTTAGACTGGTCAACAATTCAGGAACACAGCCTCTGATTGGTCAACAAGTCAGAAACACAGTCTCGGATTGGTCAACAACTCAGAAACTCAACATCGGATTGGGTACATTGCACACAGTCTCACTGACCTAGTCCCAATGCAGTTGAATGCAAGATCAGCAACCATGCATTGTTTTACAGGCCTTCTCTCTGAAGTAGCTAGTTAGTGGTCGATGATCGTCATCCTTACAACAGCGATGTCTATGAGACGTATACAATGCTTCGTCTCTGGCCCCCACAAGTTGTACTATGCCCCAGACACACGGGCAGACATAAGTTCCACACATTAACCCACACATTGTTCTCTGAACTCAACACTCTACACGCGTGTTGTATGTAAACACACGTATACTGTGTTAAAGCGTGTCATGTTGAGTATTTGTGTTTTCCTTTTCTGTCTCGTTCTCACTCACTCCTTGATTTATGGAAGCTGTTTTGCGGAGAAACAAAGGTCGCGCTGTCTCGGAGGCTGCTACGGCTCAGCCCAACCTGTTCTTCTTCTGCAGCGTCTTCCAGCCCACCTGGAGCTGCGTGCCCCCTCTCCACACTTCAGTACCTAATTATATCCAGGACTTGTAAATGTATTCATATTCATGGAGGCACAGATGCTAAATTAACTGTGGCAGGGATACATCTCACTGTGCACACTTCGCAATCTGCTTCCTCCAGTTACGGAGCGAGGAAAGGTTGGGGGGGGGGGGTGGAACAGGAGGAGAGAAGGACATGAGGGAGAGAAAACAAAGGAGGATGAAGACGAAGGGAGGAGGAGGTGGCAGCAGCAGCAGTGCAAGGAGCCATGGAGCTTTATTGAAACAGAGTAGCACCTCCAGTCACGGGAACGACAAATCAAAAAGTCACAGTGAAACTTCCTCATTTTGCCCAAGCCCACCTCCAGCACCTCTCTCTCCATCTCTCTCTCTGTTCCTCTCTTGCTCTGCCTCTCTCTCCCCCCCACTTTCTCACTCTGCCTCATTCTGCCTATCTCCCTCTTTCTCTCTCTAAAGCCAGGCAGATGGAGGGAGGAGCAGTGGCGCGGAGCGAACAGATGGCCGCTCCAAACTTGATATATGAAATTAATAACGTTTCTCAAATAGAATTCAAAAACAGGAATACATTACCTGAATTTTAATAACTGATTATTTTTTTCCTCCTTTTGCATTTGCAAGTCAATGAGAGAAATCCAGAAACAAATATGCATTATATCACTTTTGTTCGAGTGTAAACGGCACAATACAGTCTGACCATGCGAACAACAATCCTGATATATTTCGTACTCTGTCAGATGACGTACAAACCCGATATCTCCCCTCACAACCCCTCACGCCCCATCCCCACTGAACAATGTATGTGAAATCCATATCAATATTGTGTTTACATGCATCAAGGAGCTGGTGATACGTTCTTCGCTCAGGGTGCCGATGCTCTAGCAGAAACACTAATAATCCCTTAACGCATTGTTGTGCAGCTGATAAGCAATCGAGCACCACTTGGAGCACCGCGCCAAATGTTTTCTCCACACGTTCATACCACTGTGTCACGCTAAACCTTCTTGACTCGCATCCAAGAATTCAGGGACAGTCTCAATTACACAAAGACTGCATCTGCTCTCGAAACACTCAGCAGATGAAAGAGCAGAGCTGGCGTAGCTGGGAACAGCCTATGTACTGGAGGAGTTTTTCGAGATGAGGGTTAAAAAGGAGGAATGGCCTCTTTTGGACTGAATTTGCTTTGGTGCTGCGGGGGGTCTATGTCTGAAGGGGGCTTCATTTAAGTCAAACTCAGGGAAGGAAGGGCTCTCCTGCTTCGGCTTTGCCACTGAAGATGAGCAGCCTGCTGGTTATAAAAGATCACCACAAAAAAATAAAAAAAGCTCAGGAATATTTCTGCTGGGTCGGTTATTTTAGCTTGCATGGACTGGACTTTTTTTCTCCCTCTTGGTCCAGAATGGTGGTGGTGATAGTGGAAATGATGAGAGGAACAGTGAAGAACAGTGTCATCAAGATAAATCAATAGACAAACGTGCTATATATCAGAAAACTACAGTCATTTTGTCCCAGAATTCCAAACGGCTGTTTTGTCTGGCTTGTTAAGGGAAACAGCACCTAGCTACTTCGCAAATGGATCTAATGTTGGCTAGCTATTTGCAGTTCATTTGATCTATGTGCTTTTAATTTTATGTTATCTCAACTGTGGGGAGCACCGCAAAACAAATTCTCAGAATGGTGGTTGTTTCCAGTTCGTGCCTGAGCAGTGCTAGACCTGTGTCCACTCCATTGCAGTCACGGCAGTGTAAGAAGACCAATGCAGAATGAGCTCATTTGGTGTCAGGGTCATCACTGTTGTCGTTTTCAGATAAACTGCGAGGCTGCAGTCCTCCCATGTCGCTACCACATGGACTGCATAAACAGAACGGCTGTGTAACAGCTACATGTTGCTCTGAGAAACATCTTCCAAATAAAACACGATGTCTGCTGTAAATCATGCCATAGAAAAACCAAAGAAATTCAAAACTTCTGTATAAACCGACCACTAAAGTAATCGAACCCAAATGACAGCAGGCTGTTTCACATGGAAAAAAAAGAGCTCAGCTGATGTCTATTATATTTTGTTTTGTTTCACTGTAAGAACTGAACTGGAAATGATTTGCTATAATTAACCCCCGAAACAGCTTATTCCTCCATCCTTAAGAAAAAGGTTCTATATAGCTTTAAAAGTGTTCTCCCATTGTAACGATGCGGTCCAGCCCCTTTTGGTGTTATATGTAATCATATCAAAAAACATTTTCACCCTGCCAGAAACAGCTCTACACAGAACCTTGAGTTCTGCATTGAACCATTGAAGCTGCAAACCTTTTCATGGTGAAATGTTTCTTCATATTGATGTGGAAGATGTGAACTGTTTTGAAAATGGTTCTGTATATCACCATACAGGGATCTTCTATTGTTACAATCTCTAGCTTGAAACCAAAGCACAATACCTTTCGGAGCTAAGTTCCACTATAGAAACAGCAAGGCAGGAAATGGTTCTGTTTGGAAGTTCCACTATAGAACCACCAAGGCAGGAAATGGTTCTGTTTGGAAGTTCCACTATAGAACCACCAAGGCAGGAAATGGTTCTGTTTGGAAGTTCCACTATAGAACCACCAAGGCAGGAAATGGTTCTGTTCTACATAGGACCATTTCATCCAAAAATGTGTATCATGAAACAGTTCATCAGATTGATGTAGAATGTGTTGTATATGGTTTTGCATAGAACCTTATTCTAAATGGTTCTGTGTAGCAACAAAAAGGGTTCTACTATTGTTACAATGTCTAGTTTGTAACCATAGCAGAACATTGGTGGAGCTCTATAGAATCATTTAAGCAGGAAGTGGTTCTATTTGGAAACATGGGTTCTACATTGGACCATTTCATGCATAAATGGTTCTTTGGATGGTGAAATGGTTCTATCTATCACCAAAAAGGGTTCTTCTATTGTTGCAATGTCCAACATATATAGCATATAGACCTATTTTCAGAATGTTTCTTGGATGCTCATACTGTAGTTCTCTGAGGATCCGTTATCTGCACTACAGAAATGTATAATACGATGAGGCTTATAGTAATAATGCATATAGTCATAAGAGTAAGGAATGCCTGGAATTGTCTGTGGATCCTTGGAGTTTAATGGGATAATGCACACTTAGACAAAGACATATGGTGGAGGCATCTATTCACTGCCATACTTCCAGACTGTAGACGACCACCACTCGCCATGTCCACCAAACCTTTGTCATAAGCAATGCGGCAGCATCAAGGTATGTCTCAATCCACAGGGTATAGGTTCTCCCAAAAACAGAAGGTAAAGTTGGCTCCCCGCTCCACACACAGAGAGTGTTACTTACTGGTTATTGTGGTGGTCATACTGTGTCCCGTATGGCAGTGTATTAACGAACAGCATGCAAACACCTTCTGTTGAAACATCTGCGACAGGCACATTTTTAGGCTGCCTTCCAAAAGCTGAAAAAAAGGAAAGAAAATGTTCCTTCTCTCGCTTCCCCCCTCCTTCTCTGCAAGTGCACAAATCTTCCACTCGCAGACATACCTTCTCTCTTTCAGCCTACACTCTTTTTATTCTTTTTCTCGTCCTTTTAAACATTTATGCACAATGCAACTTTTTACAAGAGGCAGCCAAGGACAAAGCATTGAGAGAGATGTTTTGCATTTCTCTGGGTATTTGCTTGGAGTTATCCAGGGATAAATGAAAGTCTTTGTCAATTTCTACTCCGATCTGAACTTCGCTGATCCGAACGGAGTCTTGATTAAAATAGCGCTTACAGTAACAATGTGCTCTGATTGTTTTTTCCCATGAAAGCATGTCAAACCATGAAAGAGGAGATGTTCCGTGAAGCTCCACTCCACTATAAAACTAAATATACAAACACAAAGTAAAATGAAATGTAAATAAATCAATTGTGAAGTGGGAACACAGCATCCAAATACAGACCGACACGTTTAGTCTGAGCTAACTGGACTTTTTGGTTGTATACCGTAGATTTTTTGTGAATTTGAACATCTCAGTCTGGCAGAATTTAGCCTTAATTTTTGGCAAGCATCACGTAAAAAATATAAATATATATATTTAGAGTGCTGGAAAACTTTTTTTGCCATATTGCGTGCCTCGCAATGCTGGAAAAACACAGGCTGTCAGGAGACATTTCAGACATGTTCAGTGTTTGAGCGTCCTGCTCGCACAGACAGCTGCCCATGTTTGTAAACTCCAGCAGGAGCAAATATGCAGACCATGTGGGAGATGTGTGCTCTTACGCTCGGAAATGAATGAACGTCCTTTCTTCCACAGAGCTGACTCGTGCAAACCAACAGTGCACTTCCCTATCGTATGTGCAGTAGAGGTTTCCTGAGCACACTGGAGCAATGAAACAGCAGGATGATAAACTCAGGATTAAACCAATATGAACTGCATTAAAACAAAAAAAGCTATTTTCCGCTCACTAGCCTGGAGCTTGTCTGCTTGGCTGTCACTGTGTCAGTCTACTTTAATGACAGAGAGGCAAAGGTGGTGGAAAAGCAATACTATAATTCACTTCCCATAACTGACCTGCATTTTCCAGAAAAAAACTGTTGCTAGGTTGAACATAAGAGTGCCTTATTAAAGGCACAGCAAGCAACGCTAATCCAGTACGCTTCAAGTCCTCCTTGTAGTCCACTAGCTGTCTGTTCTCACTGCTGGAAAGAAATTGATGTTTGTACACAGCCCTGGTTTGTGCACAGGACAGGGGAAAGAGGAGGGGCTGTCAAGTAGGAGAGATGGTCGAGAAACAGCCAAAGATGAGAAGATCTGCAGAACAAAGATTGAGAAAGAACTTCTTAGATCAAGCATGGGAACGGAGCTGCCTCACCATCTGTGAGGCGATATCAAGGCTATACTTGGCCTCCTATTTGCCATCTTCTTGGTGCTTATCCATACAACAGACAAAGGGTTTTATGGTCATGTGAACAAATTTTCTAGCCGTGTTTTATTCACTTTGGCAATGTGAATCTATGACCGGGGGACGACAACTTAGGGGAGGGCAGTATTTGTTTTGTTGTTGAGTTCAAATATCCACAATCATTCTCCAGAACGGCTAACCTTAGTTACAGATATGTTTTTAGATAAGAAGACTGTATATTGTATGTGGATTGTTTGTTGTAAGAGTCGTAGTATTTTAAACTGGAAACTGAACATGATAATGATCCTAAACAAACCTTGAATTAAATAAATAACTTATGGACATATTTGTATTGTCTACAGCTAGACATGTAAGATAGATTCAGGATAGACAGAGGAGGAGGTGGGACCTTGTTGAAATATGCTGGATAGTTTAAAAAGCCAAGAAATTATAAGGATATCAGCATGCGGTTCATTGACTACAGCAAAGCCTATGACTGTCTCAGGAAAATTAATATACCAAAACATGTCACTGTTCCAATGAGGAACCTCCAAACTCATCAACAAGTTAGCCAAGACTGCCACTATCACCATACCTGCTCAACCTCTGTGTGGAACATATAATGAGAGAGGTAGAACTGAAGGAAGGTGACTGAAGACTCAAGAGCGTTGCAAGAAACATCAGTAAACACAACACTGATGGAAAGTTAGAAAAACCCCAAGGGCCTTATAGAAAACTGAAGCAAGAAAAGTTAGAAGTTCAGCTCGACATGTAGAAAACAAAGGTTGCAGATGTGGTGGACAGTTACTTAAGTTACTAACAACTACAGATCCAGCTCTTAAGAAGTGACATAAATAGACCCTCATCAGAATAAAGATGAAGGTCCTTGAAAATGGAATGATTTGTCTTTAGAAAGAAACATCAGAATTTCCCAGACTGTGATCCTTTACACAGTTCTTTATGGATGTGAAAGGAAAACATTGATGCCTTTGAACTTCGGTGCTGGCAAAAACTGTAGTCCCTTAGATGGAAATGAAACCAAACAAACAAATTCTTGACCAAATCAAGCCCCACCCCTCGTTCGAAGCCCAGATAACCAAACTGATGCTCTTATATTGGATGTATTATGACGAAGCAAAATTTCGTGAATAAGCTATTAAGAAAGCTGAAGTCAGAAGATGGGCATTCTAAGGAAACACTATCAGTAAGTTAGCACCCAAAACCAACTTGAGAGAATTTAAGAAAACAAGATGAGGTGCACTATGTAAGTCACTATGTATGTACTGAATTACCAGCTTGTACACTAGTACTGAATTATATGCTAATGGAGTAGGAAGTCATGTGAGAGTGGGTGGTTTTAGCTTTCTCTTTGTTTCTGGTTATTTTCACCCTCTAGATCAGACTCCCCCTATCACACCATGCTACCAAGCAGGCACGTGCTTACTCCAAGAAACTCCGGTAACCCAGTTTTAACCAACAAGGCTTCTCTTCTGCATTTTTGGCTGATGTTCTGATCTCATATGAGGTGAACATGCCCCTTTGCTGTTCATGGAATGGCACAGTTGCATCACTGACATCATTTCGGATTCCTTTGCTTGGGAATCGTCAGTGATCACACTAGGAAGTCTCTTCAAGGTGAGTCAAACAAACAACACTATGGAGGCCAAATGTAATCTGGCATATGGAACACCTAGAGTGAGTACATCCTTAGATGGTTGCACCAATTAGGAGTTTGATAAAGAGATAGAGGACATAGCTGATATTCTGTTGACTTCCCGTTTTCATGATTCACTGACTGATTGATTCATTTATCGATTCATTCATTTGTTATGCAATTATTAAGCCATTCTTTCTCCAATCTTGAGAGTTAATCATCTTTTTAAATCCAAAGGCTTTTCAGTGCTGCAAACAGAGGAAAAAAGATGCATCCAAACTCATCGATCAACTAACAAACTGGAAGAGGAGGGATGAAAATAAGAGTGATGCTGCATAGGTGCTATTATTACACACTGCGGAGTTCTTGATTTTGACTTGCGGCACTGAACATGCCTTCATCCCCCCCCATAAGCAAAGCCCAAGCGTATTCGCTGTTCTCTCATGACCCTTCCTTAATCTCACCGATTGTTTCACAGCCGCATGTTTGCTCTAGTCACTGACCTATCGCATGAAGATGTTTTTCATCCAAAAGTTACATGACCTGTTGGATGCTATGTACACAAGCACTTGGCACCGTGGAGCATAGCTGGCCAAGGAGGCGCCTGTTATAAAAATACACAACGCGGCTCGGCTGGAGCCCTGCTCCTTCTCAACCCATAACGTCATGCATTCCTTCTGTTTCGACTCATTTTTCCAGCTTCTCGCGTTTGCCCCCGAACAAGTCTTATAAAAGACATCCAGTGTCGGCCAATTATTTTTTACTTTGAAGGTCATAAATCAAAGCTGACTAATAAAACGAAGACAGCCAAGTATAATTTCATATGTGACTCCAACTGGATTTAAATGGAACCAGATGGGCTGGGATATGGCCACTAAACATATCTGGATCTGCATAGTAAATGTCTGTGTTTTCCTTTTTGCACAAATTACTGCAGGGTTTCATTGCGTGCCCTAAATCAAAGCCCAAGCTGGAGTGACGAGAGGCTCTCTCACTGTGTGCACAAAGGCAGGAATGCTCTGGCGAATCTCTAGATAGCTCCATTACGGATCCCCCAGTGCTTTGCATTAATGCAATTATGAGTTTTATTTCAAGTTCAAGCAGACGTTTTATCTCTTCCTCTCTCAGTCAGATAGAAGGGAGGTTATTGCAGTGGAGTCCTGCAGTGGAGCTAGATCGGAGCTTCCCGAGGAGCATGCACAGGCGCTAAACGCTCCATGCTGCTGGCCATCAGACGGATGGATGGATAGAGGACAGAGAGAAGTAGAAGGACCTTACAGCAGTGTAGCTGCATCATGGCAAGCTAAATTGGAATTCATTTGCTGGCACTGGAGAGATAATGCACTTCTTCTTACTCAAGGCTCTCAAGCTAGAAAAATGCTGATGGAGAGAAAATAAGGAAAAAAGAACTGAGCAGAGGAGGAAGAGCATCCTAACCTTTAGACTCTCGTCTGGCTCTTTCATTTGCTTCATCCCCATCCCACACGCCTGACGCTCCCCTAGACCTGATTTTCCCATTGCTCTGTAAGATGGACTCTCAGTGAAACAAAGAGGGGGTTTTTGTGGCTTTCCAAAGCTGGGAGAATTTATGGCGGATGACCATAATATTTTTGTTCCCCACTACTCCGACCCACAGCCTTGGAAAAAAGGGCTAGAATAACAGTGCGATCTGGATTTATTAAAAGCTGGGAAAGACATGGTCCTTTTGCATATGGTAGGCTTGAATGCAGAGGAGAAGTCGCAAGAGTCTTGCCAAGCAAAACACGACTTCTCCATCTCGCAGACTTGGACTACTTCATCAGCTGATGATTTCGAAAAAAAAAAAAAGTCAGCAGTGAAGAATTTGCTCCCTGCAAGAAATGATTTTGTGAAGCAGATAGAAAGCTGACCTCTCAGACTTAATATTCTCCTGAAGGACGAAGAAGCATTGGGGTTGGCAGCGCTTGCGGTTTGTAGCCAGGCCGTTCTCCGCGGCTTCTGAAGAAGACTAAATCAGATGTAATTAGAGATCTCTCTCAGAGATGGAAACTGCCTTCTGCAGCATTTATAACCAAATAACCATAACAGATCCCCACCATAATTCTCCACACAGTTACTGTAGCACTGCCACTGAAACTGAGTCGATTTCACAGAACGTTGTATTAAAAGCCCTCACCAACTGTGTGTCAAGCGACCCAGAAGAAAATGATTACCAAAAAAAAAACACCCTCTTTTCATGTTGTTCTGCAGGGAGACTGTAGAGCTCTGCTTGCCCAGGGGCAGAGGCTTCTGTAGCTGTCCATAAGCAGACAGGACATGATGTTAGCCAGAACCACAGAGGACCAGCAGCCATGGACTGTTGTAGCACACCAACCCAACTTTCTCAACAAACCGTCCTAATGTTGGCAGCCAGCTTTATGTTGTTCCAGAATAGAGCATGACAAACCAAACAAACGTGTATGAACAGAGGAGAGCATTCTAGAACATGGCCAAATGGAGGAGAAAGTTCTAGACTAGGCATAAATGAAGAGGGAACATTCTGGAACAGTGTGAGAGGAGAAGCATATCTGATGTGAATGAAGAGAACTTTCTAGAAGAGTGTGAATGCAGGGAAGGTTCTAGAACAGCATTCAATCAGGGGGAACATTCAAGTGCAGTGTGAATGGGGAAAGAACATTACAGAACTGTGTAAAAAGCATTGCAGGATGAGGAACAGTGTAAAAGAGGACACCATAAAACAGTGAGCAGGCAAGGAACATTCTTGAAGAGTATTAATAATGGAAGAACATTGTAGAATAGTGTGGGAGGGAAAGGATGTCCATTGTCTATAGAACTTATTCATATGTTTGCAAATAAAAGACTCCCAGAGGGAGAATTCATACCTCCCAGTTGAAATGGAAATAGAATGAGTAAAATCCCATTGTGGTTGGGGCTGTTATGTCAAATATACCTGTGTATGTAATGAATTTACTTAATGTGTTCATCCATATTCCTAGAATTATTAGTTTGTAGAGAGCATTACAACATCAGGTGACCAGCTATGAGAGACTAATGCTATTAGCATTTATGTTAGTGACCACAGACCGAGAGATTTTTACCTCAACACTCAACATAAAAATATAAAGCTTTGTTTGACTCTCCACATGCTTCATTGTAAAAGTGGACGTGTGTGTGGAGAGTAGAACAGTGTATCAGTTCATTGCAGCCAATAAACGAAACGTTAGCTAGCACATTAGCTAGATAGAAAGAAGCCTAGTTAGATGGTGACACAAAACTGACTAGAACACTGACAAAACTGTCATCACTCAATGTGACAATATATTGGTTCTGTCTCTCGAGCAAAAATTCGCTCTGCAGAAGAACATTCTGGAACATTGTGAATAAGAAACGCTATTAATATTATGAATATAGTCAAACACAATATACAGTATATATATATATATATATATATATCATCTAGAACATGTGACTGGGAGGAACCTTCTAGAACAATGTGAATAGGGAAGAGTACCCAGCATACAGGAGATCACCCTACCTTGGAACTGTGTGCATGAAGAGAACGTTGAAGAGCACTGCAAAGGAAAGGAAGCCTTCCTGAATGGCAGAGAACTTTGTAAAAGAGAATTAATTGGGGGATGCCGTATTATTAATGAGGGAAAGCCTTTTAGAGACCCCCAGTAATCTCCAGGTTCTGCATATCAACCTAAGAACTGTGTTAATTATTCTTTATAGGAGAACACTGGGATGTGCTCTGGACTACAGAATATAGATAGAAGCTAGTAGAGATAGAGACTGCTAGATTTTGATTCTAAAAAAATCCCATATAATAATACGGTATATAATGCTGTAATGTTTTTGATAACAATGAATTTATGGCTGCTTTTCTGACATCTCCATTATAATTGACATAAATGAGTTTCCTACCTGAGGGAATTGATCATTCAGCTTCTTTAATTGGTTGAAGCTTAGCATGTTCCCTTAGAGAATGGCATAGCTGAATCACCACTTGCTTAATTCAGCTCAGTCTACTGTGTCATAGGCAGCCTGTCCATCAGCATTTAAACCATTACCGCTCCCTCCAAGGAGTCCCTACCAGACTTAGGCTCAATTTACCGCTTTCTTCCTGCCTACTACAGATATATCGGAAGAATGTGAAACACCAAGGTGTTTTCCATGCTGATTCCTTCTCAGCAGAGCCTGTCCGGTGCTAATCTTCCTCTTCTCTCAGGACGTCTGCCTGGACCAGAAGGCTTTTTAATAGCAAACTCCAGCCAGCCTGAAGCCGAATGCTTACCAATGTGAATGCATGTCATGTGTTATTTGGGCAAAAATTGTCAAAGAACAGCAGGCGTCACGTCTCAGACAAGTCATTTATCTTCACCGTTTTCATGGAGGAGGCTGAGGTGGAGGAGGGAGGCCAGAGAGACACAAAAGGGTCCGTTGGGCGGAGTGGAAAAAAAGAAGACAGGGGATGGCAAACCTGCATCTTATCACATGGTCTGTGTAACAAAAAGCAGACCACCATCCAGCAGCAAATTAGGATTGTGAGCTCCAGTCTTCCTGTCACAGAGCGGTGACACTCTCCAGCCCCGCTCTCAGAGCTTGTGCTGGTGTGTGTGGATAGCGATAGGCCAGGAATGCCTGGTGGGGCAGTGGTCCAACATGAAGGCACTGCGAAAGGTTCCCAGCATTCAGCACTATCTTGGGTGGGAGCCCCTTGTGTCCTTGCCCATTTCATGCTGACCCACTCAAATAACCACACAGAGCAGCATGACCTCATGATACATATTTTATCTTCTGAACCAAACCAAGTGGTTCCCCACCCTGATCCTGAACCCCCGCAGCTCTGCTTGCTTTAGTGTTTCCTCTGCTCCAGCTCACCCACTTTACCTAAAAAGATTCCTAACCTGTAGAACTCACAAAGAAGAAGTTTAGTATCTGATCATTAAAGGACTACAGATTGGAATTATAAGGAAGCCAAACTCTGCAGATGAGTAGAGTGTCCTGTGGCCGTTCCGATGAGCTCTGGATCGCATTGATCTTAATTCTGCTGCTCCATTCACCAGAGAATTTCACATGTATGTGAAGGGTGGCTGATATTTTCACACTATATGAATAATGAAAATTATCACATTAGCATCAGCAAACATTGTGTCATAAAGGGCCCAGATCATGCAAAAACATTTTTTCAACAGTCCATACATCTATATATATATCTATATGTATATCAGCTTAGCTTCAACAGGTCACTTTAAAGTCATACAGTGTCTTCATCCTTGAATGCTTTTTGAATAAGTTTCAGTACAGACCACCCAATCAGAACAGAGGTTGGTGTGGTGCAATGGATAACACCACTACCTGCTGGTGTGCTCACCCTATGTGGGCAACTGGAGTTCAATTACCAGTCTTGGTCACTACGCTGTGCTAGACCAATTAGAGTCCCTGGGCAAGACTCCTAACACTACATTGGCCTACCTGTAATACAGTTAAGCCTGTATTTTGAAATTGAAATATATTGCTGCTCGTTTCTCCATTTTTGTCATTGTATTTAAAAGTGTCTTTTGACCTTTGCATTGTGTGTGAATGTTATGATAAATGGACCCAATGAACGACATATTTAAACGCCCGACTTACAATAATATAAAGGAGCCTATGTTTCCTCTTTCTCCAGTAAAGTTATTATTTTGGAGATTTTGTTCTGACAGCAGCTGTATATTAGTCTTGACGTGGATAATTGAAGTGTAAAACTATAAAGAGAGGCCAGAAAATAGTCACGTATAAATTAAGTATGACTGTTTTTACCACATTTACCCAGACAAACTTTACAAGTGGACGTCATTCCAGAAAAATATGATATCAACCCTTTAAGCCAGCAAATTTCCCATTTATCCTCCTCTACTGCTTTACGACATTCATCTACTCCTCCACACAAGCATTCAAGATTGACCTCTGAACTCCCCTGACTTGGAGAGATAACTTGTGTCGTCCCCTTGGCCTGCTTGTATCACCCAACGCTTTCTCTGGGCTGAGAGGAGAACATCTCTGTCTGGACTTTGTCTTTGAAATTCAGCTGACCGCCTGAAGGCCTCACTGTCCAGGCTTAGCTCCAGGCCCAGCACTAGCACAGTTCCCCCACCCCCGCCCCTCCAGCTTGATGCTAAGGCACTGCTGAACAGTGCTCTCCTGACTTTTTCTAAAGGATTTAATTTACACTTCACCCAGGGCGAGCGGCACGGGGAGAACTCTGTGAGTCACAATGTTACTCTTGGACGTGATGAGGTCCTTCTCTGCGAGTCGCTGAGGCACTGAGCGCCTACAGTCTTCTGGCTCCACTCCTGCACTCTGTTTGTCTGTATAGAACTTTCTGGACATTTAACATTGATTTATTTTTTGTCTATGGAAACTGGGGAAGTATTATTAGCAAAATGGAATCAACAATAGAGCAAATAAATCTTTTATTAGCCAAAGAAAGCTGACGAAGTATATTACTGTACTCTCTGCTATCTGCTGCTAAGTTATCATAACAGAGATGAGAGTTTTTCTTTCGACAGTAAAGATATATTAATACAGAGGAAGAAGTCCTCAGGAGAAGAGCGTTCTTGAAGATTCCCAGTCAGGGACAAATGCTCTTCATCTTTATTTCTGTTTGGCTGCACACCCCAAACCCACAGATTGCATTTAATCCCTTCATAAACACAGTCTCAGTAGGCCCTTGGCGCTTTCTCTCCTGGACTCAGAAAGGCTTGTGATAAGTGTAAGATTTAAGCACCTGGTCCAGCCCCAAGTCTGCTCTCTTTTACAGCAGGCTGAATATGGAAAGAGATGTACCCCAGGTGGTCTGCTCGTGGAGCAGTCGAGCGTTGTCAATTCAGGAAAGCTGTTGCTACATTTCTACTGTAATATCGTAATGGAAGACATTTTTTCTCACGGGTAATTCCTCAAACACTTCATTCCATGCTAAAGAGCCTATATACAGGAAAACCAAAGTTGCCTTTTTTAAAATAAAGGATGTTGAAACTGTTCAAAACTTTTTTATCAGTGGTCAGGAGACCCACAGGACCACCACGGAGCAGGTATTATGTGGGTGGTGGATCATTCTCAGCCCTGCAGTCATACTAACATTGGGGTGGTGTGTTAATGCGTTTTGTGTTGGTACATGTGGATCAGACCCAGCAGTGCTGCTGACCTGTCCATTCTACCAGACACTCCTACCTGGTTCACCTCGTAGATGTACAGTCAGAGAGGATAGCTCATTGGCTGCTGCAGAGTTTGGGTCGGTCATCCTCTAGTTCTTCATCAGTGCCCACAGGATACTGCCCACAGGACATTGCCCACAGGACACTAGCCACAAGAGAATATTATTGGTTAGAATGATTCTTCTGCTCTGTGGTGGTCCAGTGGGGGTCTTGACCATTAAAGAACATAGTAAAGGGGGCTAACAAAGTATGCAGAGAAAATGATGATGATATATGGTAGGTAAAGCTGATACATTGGAAGTGGAGGAGATGCTCTTAATAAAGTGCTTGGTAAGTGTAGGTCTAGCAGAATGGAGACAGGGATGAACAGCCTTAGAATGAGAGACAAGAAATTTTGGCTTTATCTGTCCACCAAATAAAGTGTCACTGAGTCTGAGAAGGACACTGCTTAGCCGAAAGCTTATAAGTTGAAAGAACAGTGAAAGCTCTGAGCTGAAAACTCAAAAGACCCTGACAGATGTTGCTCCTTTAGGATCTATGTATACAGTTTACCTTAGTTCTGACTCTAATGCCCTATAAATACGTTTAATGCTACGAGACTAGGTGCTAACTCTGCTGTTTACCGACATGCAGGACTAGGAATGTGAAGGGAACAGAGTGTGAAGTAGGTGCTTGATGAAAGAGGAACTGAAGTTGTTCCTCGTGCGCTGCCCACTCTGGCTGTATGGAGAGCACATGTTCAGCGCCCTGGTGTGTCTGAGCAGTGTCTATAACACCTCTCTATCAGCTGATCACCAGCAGCTAAAATAAACCGTCATAAGACTTGCCCCCTTACACACCCCCGCCCCCGCCATTCCACATCATACCAGCTAGATATTCTACCTCCAGAACATCCTCATAGGCCTAGTAAAATCTGCATCAAGACATGTGCCAGTGCTGACCAAATGTCACGTGATTTACAGTGTAGTTGGAAATGCTGAAGGCCATGCTCAGTCTTTATACCGTGGATATTTTGTGCTGTACTTTAACAGTAATGTATTTATTGCATTCTGCAGTTTATTTATTGAAGATATTTCAGAAGGAATCAACCGACAAGCAACGAAACTTGGTGGGTAAGCAAGGACAGGCTTTATCGCCGTACCTGACTGACCCAATACAAAAATGACAAATAACACACCGATGACATTAAAGGGAATCTTGGTATAACTGATAGCCCATGTTCTGGCGAATAAAGTACCTGGACTCATGTTAGCTGTGTGATGTCAGCATTTCCAAAAAGCTGCATTTTGTACATCCACATGAAAACACTGACAATGGAAGAATTGGAAAACCGGCATTTACCTGTCACCTAAAACAACACGTCCATGTGGACCCATGAGGGTTGGCACAGATAAAATGAAAAACACAGATAAAATAGTTTTCAAAAATATCTGGAGATGTGTGGACTAAGACTGAACTCAGTGTGGAAAGACAGTGCTGCAGATTCCTTGGAGAAACTAAAAGTAAGTGTCCTAAAAAGTACAGAAGTCAAATCCAGGCACATTTATTTACATATCACTTTTTACAACAGAGATTGTCACAAAGCAGCTTTACAGAAAATCTGGGTCCAACACCACAGTGAGCAAGGTGACAGTGCGAAGGAAAAAGTCCCTCAGAGCAAGAAACCTCAGGAGTACCCAAGACTCAAAAGTGGAATCCATCCTCTTTAGGTCGACCCTGGATAGCAACAACCACAGGCTATGAATAGGACAAGTGTGGAGTGTTTTTGAAGCAGGGCCTTCATGGCAGTGGCACCCAGCCAAAGCAGGTGAGGCAACGGCATCAGTCCGCACAGGATGGGCAATAGCTCTGCAGCTGGCCACAGAGCTGCGATTAAGGCCAAGAGAGGACACACTAAACACTGTATGATTTAATACTGTAGTTAGTTGTGGAGAGTTCTGTTTAATTTGCTGTTAAATGTAACTTTGGCTTTTCTCCTGATGGGGAGACATACATGACTTGGACTTAATGGCAAAATGAAATAACCATGTCTCCTTTTCCTGGGTTACCCGGACCCATCAAGACATAACAGACACACATCACAAACCCCAATGTTTGCACACACTCCGGCGTATCCACAAACACACACACTTGTCAAAACCCTCTGTTCCTCTTCATCCACACGTTGGCCCCATGATGATTCCCCTACTCCCCCCACCCCCTCCAAAAGAATTCAGTGACCCTCATGATCATCATCTCCTCACATAGCTCTGGGTCTTCACTGCCCTCTCTGAAATCCAGTCCAGCTTGCCCTGTGCCACTGACCGACATGTGGCATTCCCAATTAAGGCGCTGGTACAGTCAACCCCCAGCATGTCACTCCCGCCCCCCCCACCCCGTACGCCACAGGCTGTTTACAGTCCGCGCATGTCATCGTCATCTTCATCCTCATCATCCTCATCCCAGGAGCACACTGGCTGGGCATGGATGGGGCCCTGATGCACACAGGGGCAAGAAAGGCCAGGCGAATCCAAATGATTTTTTCAGCAATTAAAGTGTCAAGCAAATCAACCTTCAAATAGCCGGCGGGTGCTTAGCAGAGCTGTATAAACAGAGAAAATGAGAATGAAAAACAATTAACTGTGGGTGCGCTTGGCTAGAATAATCCAAAACAAAGAGCACTTAGGACCCTGACTAGTGAGTTCAGGCACGCCTAGCACACGCGCGCTCGTTCTCCACTCAAATATTGGCCTTTCACACTGGTTGCAGATGGGTTCACTCACTGCCTGTCAGTTCCTCCAGTTCCGTGGCGCTGAACTGCTTCTACTGGGGGGAAAATGATGCGTTGAATTTTTTTACAGTCTATTAAATCAGTAGAGTTATGTCTTTCAGCTTACTTCCTTTAAAAATAATTGTGTTGATGCCACATATTTTATTCATATAATGCTAATTTACACTAGTGTGCACAAGTCAGAGACCACCATTCCACCGACTTAGTTGGATAACGTTGTTACACGATTTGAACCCGAAACTGGGTCTGGACTGTGCAAGCGCAGCACATGTATGAAATAGGCCATAATTGTTATTCTAGGTATTTGGCTATGATGTTTTCCTTTCTGTAAGAAAGAACGAACCCCTTTGAACCATTCCCATGCATGCATTGTCTAAACTGGGCAGTCAGGCAGGAGCTGTAAAACAGTGGCATAGATGTTCATAGAATCAGGTAATGATGGCTATTAAAACAGCATTATATGGTATTTTGTGCTCTTGGGGTTTCCCTCTACAGCCTACAGTTATACAGCGTACTCCACATTTACACCATCATGCTTTGAGCTCCCACCATGGACAGCTGTACATGTGCATTTGTTGTTGAACTGAACACAAACCTATTCCCCTTTACATGCGCCTGATTTTCAGCATTTCCCCATCAGCTTTTAAAACTGTCTTGTGTCCTTTTAGCTCTCTCCAATGAGTAAAAGCCACCCCAAGCATTAGTCTTGTACAGTGCCTTCCTTAATGCCGCTCTCTCTTTTTTCTCTTCCTTGCTTCCTACAACAGCAGTTCTGATAGGTGACCCCTTACCCCTCTTACTCCCACTCATGCTGGACATACCAGGGGCTGAGCACTGCAACACTGCACACAGCTAACTTCACTTTCAATTAGAGCCACACTCAATCAGCCGACAGCACTGAGACAAAGCAGTGCAGATAGGCGCAAACCAAAACACGCACACGCCCTCTCTCCAAACGATTTCTCCAGGCTGCACTTCCAAAACTCACATGTATCCGCTCACATGTTGTCTCAGGGATGAGCTTGCACAGTAAAGCATTCGGCACTGGATAACAATGTAACTGCTTAAAACCTTAAAGCCTGATTTGGCATATCATACCCTTAACATTCATGTGTTCCTGTAACATCATAAAGTGGTAACTTTTCACCAACTCTAAAACAACTCCTTAATTACATCATTGTGGGGAGAAATATGATATTATATTACTAATATTAGCTAAAACATTATCATGTTTTATATCCCTCTCCCACTGACCCACCTATCATTACACAAACGCTCAGACACCCTCCCTGATACTGAGATCCAGAAACAAATATTGTACGGCATGGAGGGGCTTTTTGGGATAATAAGGTTTTCATCTATTAAATATCACAATAGATACACATATTACAAATACAAAATTTATTTTCTCCCTTTTCTGTTGTGTTTTTTTTTTTTTATTGATTTGAGTTATTTTTTATGTAGCTTTGTTTTCAAATTGTCCTTAATGGGAATATGATTTTATTTTTACTGTTTTTTTTATTTATTTATATTGTATGTCTCACCAGGCTCCACTATGAATGAGACCTCAGCTTCCCAAACAGAATTGTTTAACACACATATTTTTGTTTTTTTGAATTCCACCATTTATTCTTATGGGAAAATTTTGATTTTAAACAGTTGGTTGTGGTTTAACCATACATCGAATTAAAGCCATATCTCACAATTAGGTACAACACTTCCTAGTGAGTTTGTTGCCGATCTTTCAAAAACTGGGGACTGTCATAATTAATCAGAAAACTCATAATAAGAGGAAAATAAACTTGGAAAAAATAATATACAAAATATGACAATTGTATTGCATATTGAATATGTACTAGTAGTAGATTTTTCAGGCCTCACCTAACTGTGTAACAAAAACATAGACAAAAACGCATATTAATCATCATCATCATCATCATTATCATCATCAATACCAATGCCATTATCATCACAAGACATAGTAAGAATAAAAGAGAGAGACAGCTAAATATTATACACATCACCCCAGACCTGGCACAGGCTGGCAAAGAGGTGGCAATAATAGGTTTTAGGAAGGTCTGTCTGTCACACAAGGGCTGTGTGTGTGTGTGTGTGTGTGTGTGTGTGTGTGTCGGCGAGGTCTTGTGAGGCACCTGCACCATGTGTGAGAGATTTTGTCCATCAGTGTTAGGGAGCTGAGAGACGAGCCTCAGAGCAGCCGTTAAATCAGCAGGAGACTCTCTGACCTGACCATGCCTGGAGAGTGCACTGACCACACTGAGGACACTGCCAGGACCAGAGCAGGACCCTGTAAACACCACTCTGACCCCAGCAAACCTGATGATTGTGCTGTGACTGAGATAAACAAATGTTAGCCGATTTTAGTTCTCGCTAGCAGCCATAAGCACGTCACTCAATTACATAAACAAAGCTAGGACGCACACAGCATGCTGTAGGCTAGGGAAAGACCTGGAGTGCACATGAACACCTTAACCTGTGGTCTTATTAATCAGTTACTAATCTTTGTTACTAATGAGGCCTTATTCACTCCTCAGTGGGAAGTGTGGGACTGCAATGGAATGGAAGGAAGGAAGATAAAGGTTAGCAGGAACAATAAATGGTGATACATTTAAACTGATAGGGGCCATATTTATTAAGCTATAAGCTCTACCAGAAGTAGTGTCTCTCAGTATGGCATCCGGCCGCCATGTTTGCGAGGTTTCTAATGGTGTCCTGTGATAATCCATCCCATGCAGCCTGAATACTCTCACACAGTTCCTGCAGATTTTGCGATTGTGGTGGAGGTGGAGTAACACCAGGCCATTGGACATGTAACGTGTGACAGCAAACTGCTATCAGTCTGAGTCACATAACAGACTGGCACAACACCAGTGCAGTCTTTGACGAAGTTGATGTGGTGTTAAGGGCAGTCGGCATAACGGTCTGCATGCATGTAGTCCTGTGTCGTGCAGGCATCTGCCAGTGGTGCTGGTACTAATAACTCATGGAGGGCATCACTGCTCGCCAATGCCCACAATCATGGCTGTTGGGTCAGTCAGGTACAGCGATAAGGCCCATCCTTGCTTACGTCATATGGATGCGTCTCAGAAGCGTGACTAATTAGCATACAGGGGTTGGACAATGAAACTGAAACACCTGTCTTTTTAGTGTGGGAGGTCTCATGGCTGAATTGGACCAGCCTGGTGGCCAATCTTCATTAATTGCACATTGCACCAGTAAGAGCAGAGTGTGAAGGTTCAGTTAGCAGGTAAGAGCACAGTGCTGCTCAAAATACTGCAATGCACACAACATTATGGGTGACATACCAGAGTTCAAAAGAGGACAAATTGTTGGTGCACGTCTTGCTGGCGCATCTGTGACCAAGACAGCAAGTCTTTGTGATGTATCAAGAGCCACGGTATCCAGGGTAATGTCAGCATACCACCAAGAAGGACGAACCTCCACCAGCATCACGTAGTGACCTGGCCACTATCCTGCAAGAAGAATGGCTTAAAATCCCCCTGACCACTGTGCAGGACTTGTATATGTCATTCCCAAGACGAACTGACACTGTATTGGCCGCAAAAGGAGGCCCTACACCATACTAATAAATGATGGTGGTCTAAAACCAGGTGTTTCAGTTTCATTGTCCAATCCCTGTATTTTCACAATGTCAAATCTACCCACCAAGTTTCATTCCTGTCGGTTGATTCCTTCTGTGTGCAGCTATTTGTGCAACTATGCTTTAAGGATGAGTGTAATCACCCAAGTGTTGCTTGAGTATACATTATTCAGTGCTTATGTCTGAAACGGATTTCGTACTAACCTTGTTTGCTTGTTTTGTTCTCCATTTATAGTTTCTATAAAATGCTTTACCCAACAGGGGACACCTTTATTAATGAATTAGCCAACTTTGGCTAAGTAGCACATGCTGAACTGAGCCTTCAGCTTTCAGAGTTGGCCATATTTTAATTGTTGCGCAGAGAGTGGTTAAACTAAGCAGGCCGCAAATATGGAGAAACATCTGCGAACTTACTTTGAGTCACAGTATTCAGGCCCCTGTGAGATACCGTGAACCTTGAGAGCATATTGGGAAAGAATTAGGGGCGAAACTCAGACGGCTGTGTTGTTAAGCCTTCACCAGGAGTTGTCTGTTCCAGTCAATGTCTACAGCCCTCGCAGCCTGGCGGGGGGACCCGGCTGGCTGTTTGTGGAGCGTGTGAATAGTCGGGGCCTGCGCGTGTGACGAGTCTGCAGCCATTGGTAATACACTATGTTGGGCAACACAACCAATTCTAGAGCGGTAGTTAAGAGCTAATGAGATCTTTTAAAGCGGTGAAAGTATCATTCTTGCAGGCGCGCGGGAGGCACGCGGAGGCACTCCTCTCGGAGCAGGCTGAACAGATGACAGTTATTCCTCCCAGCGTCGCGCTCATTCCACAAAATCGAGCCAGATGTCCCCGGGCTGATAAGCAGGTGGGCTCGGGCTGCTGCGCCACCCCGCGCTGGCAGCGCTTCAAACCTGCTGGGTATAACCTTTAATTTGCATGCTTTTTCCTGGCACGCAGGCAAGGGGTGCCATCTGCCCGGGCTGCACGAGGAGCCCGCCGTGTGTGACTGTTTGTGTGTGTGTGTGTGTGTAGGACAGGGGGGTGGCAGGAGGAGCAGTGCAGCAGCCCAGACCGCAGCCCAGACCGCACTGGTGGCCTGTCAGCTCCTGCCCAGCCCCCTTCCACCCAGGCCCATATGGCCCTCCATGCACACAGTCTCTCTCTATCTTTACATACTGACTCTGTTAGGGATGTAGAACTGCATCTATGCAAGGGGCCATCCTGATGTATGTCACAGTGTAAGTAAGGTGGTAATTGCTTGAGTAATTGTATCTTAATATTTAGGTCCTAGATAATTGAACTATAGGTACTAGAGCCAGAAGTATGGTAGAACATCTGAACAACTTGATTGAACACACTCACCATCATACGTACAAATAGAACGTAAACATTTTAAAGCTACTGACCGTGGACATACAGGAGGCATGGAGCCACATAGTAGTGCTCAGTAAGAGAGACTTAAGTTGTCTCGTTGGCTGCAAGATGTGTAAATGTGTTGCTGCTGATACTGTGCTGGGATGAGGGGCTGGTTAGTGAAGTTCAGTTGCTACCATGAACTGTTGTGTGGCTGTTTAGGACCTGCCCCGCTTCCAGGCCAGCCATTTATCAGTCAGCCCTAGCAGTTTCCCACATCTTCTCCTCTGCCAGTGCAAAATTGTGCATGGTTTCTCAAACACACTATATGATCAAACGGATGTGGGTGCCTGACCATCACAGCTATGAAGTAAACTCACTGGACATTCTGTTCCAGAACCTTGGACATCAATCAAACGTTTTGAAGGGGATAACAGCGTTCACTCTTCTGAGAAGGCTTTCCACAAAACTATCCCTCCTCTACCAAACTTTATTGTTGCCAGTATGGATTCTGATAGATAGTCCTCCTGGCACCCACCAAACCGAGATTATCAGACTGACAATTGCAGGAGAGTAATTATTTAGAGAAGCACACATTTACTGTGCCCCAGAGTCCTGTGGCAATATGCTTTGCACCAGTCCAGCCAAGACTTGGCATTACGTGTAGTGATCTTAGGCTGGTGCGGAACTACTCGGCAATTCATGGAGCTTAGTTCTTGTGCCAGTGTTGCTTCCAGAGGCATTTTGTAACTCTGCGATGAGTGATAAAACTGAGAACTGCTCGTTTTATGTTCCGCATGTTTTAGCACTCAGTATTCCGTGAGTTTGTGTGGTGTGTTGCACTGCTGATCGACTGAGCTCTAGATGCTTCCATTTCATATAGTAGTTCTATAGTAGTCTGTCGCCAGGACAGGAATTTCCAGGGAAATTTCACAAATTGGCCTGAACACTTAAGGCCAACTATTAGGATGTGTGTCCACATACTTTTGGCCACAAAGTCTTTATTAGTATGTGCCTGAGCTCTACAACTAATTTCAAAGGAAATTCCACATTTTCCACTGGATGTCTGTGCAGAACAATAATATTCTCCTTTCCACCTCTATTTGGATTAATGTTACATAAAGGTGTGTATAATACATCATTTTATCTTAGTCATACAACCATCGTCAATAAAATAGTCGCACCCAGACGAATCAACCAACAGGAATGAATCTTGGTGGGTAGGTTTGACATTGTGAGACATGCGAATGATTAGAGTTTTACGCACAGCAACGCAAGGACAGGCCTTATCACTGAACACAACAGCCATGATTGTAGAGCAGTGATGGCCTCCGTGAGTCATCCTGTTAGTGCCGACAGACAGTTGTGCAACTCAGGACTACACCTAGTAAGGCCATAGCACCATTTGCCCTTAACACCACATCAGCATAATCAAGGACTGCAATGGCATCGTGCCAGACTTTCATGGAGTGACTCAGAATGGTGGCGGGTCATCTTCAGTGATGAGTCCCGCTTTGGTGAAGATCGAATCTGCGTGTGGAGGCACCGTGGTCAGCAACTAGTCGAATGGTTTGTCACATGTCCAGAAGGCCTGGTGTTACTCCACCTCCACCACAAAAATCTGCAGGAACTGTGTGAGAATATTTGAACTGCATGGGATGGATTATCACAGGACACCACTAGGAACCTCTACAACTCCATACTGAGACATTTGGTATGTTACATTAGCATACAGGGGTTGGACAATGAAACTGAAACACCTGGTTTTAGACCACCATCATTTATTAGTATGGTGTAGGGCCTCCTTTTGCGGCCAATACAGCGTCAGTTCGTCTTGGGAATGACATATACAAGTCCTGCACAGTGGTCAGAGGGATTTTAAGCCATTCTTCTTGCAGGATAGTGGCCAGGTCACTACGTGATGCTGGTGGAGGTTCGTCCTTCCTGGTGGTATGCTGACATTACCCTGGATACCGTGGCTCTTGATACATCACAAAGACTTGCTGTCTTGGTCACAGATGCGCCAGCAAGACGTGCACCAACAGTTTGCACCAACCTCTTTTGAACTCTGGTATGTCACCCATAATGTTGTGTGCATTGCAGTATTTTGAGCAGAACTGTGCTCTTACCTGCTAACTGAACCTCCACACTCTGCTCTTACTGGTGCAATGTGCAATTAATGAAGATTGGCCACCAGGCTGGTCCAATTCAGCCATGAGACCTCCCACACTAAAATGACATTAGTGTTAGACAATTCAGTTTCATTGTCCAACCCCTGTACATGGCAGCCCAACGCCATACTGCGAGACACTGTATATGTAGCTCAATAATTATTAACCCTATCAGTCTAAACTTGACTATCATTTATTGTTCCTGGTGACCTTTATCTTCCTTCCCAATAACTCTGCAATCCCACACTTCCTTCTGGCTGCAACTATTTTATTGATGATGGATGTATTTTTTTCTTTAGGTTTATGATTAAAGCATGACTAATTTTGGATGCACTGAAAGTATCCGTGAGCGCCCCACTTGTTAAAACCCCACATTCTCACAGTTCCATCCCATTACGGCCTGGACATATCTTCAGCAGGGTAATGAACTTTCCATGCCGGCATTACACTTTTTTTCTTAGTCTGTCAACTCAAGCCATGACATAAACATCGGCATTGGTACAGATATCAACCAGTGCGTGGGTTGTTGTTGGCATTTTTAGCAGAGGGACTGATAGAATGCTATTGTTGTTCCATTGTTATCTCAGTAAGGCGGTAGACGACCTGTTAGCGTGCAGCTGCAGGAGTTCTGATGCATTACACTTGTGTAATCACTTTGCAATATCCTGCTCAGCCAAGCCATTCCAGCATCACTCCAGCTCCAGCCCTCTCCATCACATTCAGCAGCAGCATGGGGCCCGAGCTGTTTGTTTAGGCCAGACGCTATTAATCAAGCCCATAACAAACCGCAGCTGATGACTGATACCTAATAACCATAATAACGGCTTCCATGTTTGCCATAGAAGTGACCTGAAAAGAGAGGGAAATTGCACCAAAAGAATTCTAATGACTGAATCAGGTGGAAATAAATGAACTGATAATATCTGGAGGGCTGCAGACAGTACTGAAACGATGCAGTCGGTGCATGAGTTTGAAAATAGGCTTTGAATTACGTTAGCAGAAGTTCCGGGCTCCAGTTACAGGGAAGAAATTGCGATTCGACCCGAAGGCCTCAGCGCTCTTTTCGCTAAAGACTGTCTCCCAGCAGCGAGAGGCTGTCGGAGGAGTCGTGTTGAAATGCAGATTTAATGAATGTAAACAGCGCTGTCTGCAGGCTGGGTTTACATGTTTGGACTGCAGACGAACAGGCTGCGGAGCGACGTTTGGGCAGCGTGCCACTACTCCAGGTGGGGAGGCAGCTAATGGCTGAGGTGATTCCATAACAAACCCCCTTTCTGATTCCTGCCTCCAAACTCGCATCTCACTGCTTCAGATCCGTTTGTTTTTCATGTGTTGAACACACGTAAACAGAACCAGCGCTGATTCTAGCTGTGCACCTACAGGGCTGGAAATTCACATGGACTATGGTGTATTTAACGAAGCCTCATTGGTGCGAATGCTAATGTATGTCAGTGCAACAGGATGTGTTTCAGAGTCATTTTAGACCGTTGCTGTTAGTTCATCAGGGGCAGTTTAATGGTGTGTTCACCTAAAGCAGCACTGTAGCTGTTACTTAGCTAGCCAATTGTTTGAATGCATACAGGCAGAGAATTCTGTTACTCTATTGAACCGCTAGACCCTCCAGAAGCCCCTAACGGCCATCCTGCATTACACTGTAGTGGGAATTGAGTAAATTAATTGAGCGATTAATAATATTACAATACACAATAATCACAGCAATTGTCAATATATCTATTACGTAGTATCACAGTTTAGATCCTTGGATATCAATGCTGGCATGGTGGTGCAGCGGGCAATGCTGTCGCTTCATGGCAAATAGAGCCTCGAGTTCGATTCCCCTTCCAGCTGTGTCTGCATCAGTTTCCTCCTACAGTCTAAATACATACAGGCAAGCCACTGAAGATCCTAAACTGCCTATCTGGGTGTGAGTATGTGAATGTGCATGTCTGTCCTGTGATGGGCAGGCAGCCTGTCCGGGGTGTTTCCTGCCTTCTACTGAATAAGCACTGGGATAGGTTAAAGCAGCCTTCGCAACCCAGAAGGATAAGTGGTTTAGAAGATGAGCGAGGGGTGATCTACGTGCTGTCTTAGGAACTTTACCAGATATTAAGTACGTTCTTCATTTTAAATGCAACTTCTTTGAAAGAATTGAGTTTGTTCCAGTCATCGTGAAATCTTTAGTCAATATAAATGACAAATGCGGAGCTCAGATTCAATGTATTATCCGCAAAATATAGACAAGTGTTCAAAGTAATGAGAGCTTAGTGACGTTTGTTAATTGGTATGTGAGTGTGAAACTCTCAAACTCTCACTGTGGACTGAATCCATTTATCTAATTATTTATTAAATGCATCATTTGTATTATTATTATGCATGTCCTCTCCTCCTGTGTGTACCATTAATATGGTCATTGTTAATGTTCTACTATTGCTATCTAATAGTAACTACTATTCTAGGTATACCTATTTTGAAGCACTTTACAGAACCATATCTTGGACTCTGTGAACATAGTTCTTTGTTCTATGTGCTTACTTGTTAATAAAATATTGATCACAAAAAAAAGAAAGCAATAACAATGGCACAAGGCTTCTCACGTATGGAGAAAGATGAGTCTGATGTGATTTCAGCTCAGCGGCATACAAAATGGCAATGATATGAAATTTCAAGATTAAAATCTTTTAAATCCTGGTATAATGATGTGTTTAATAGTCATTTTAGGAGTTCAATATATGGTAATCAGTACTAATCAATAATAGTTAATAATCATTAATAATCAATAATCAATATGTAGCCTAGTTCAGGCTCAGACATGAGGAAATAACTTTGTTATGCAAACACATGTCCCGTATTGATGACTTGGTGCATTATTTCACTGTTTAAAGCCAGTTTGTATTGATTTATTGAGAGATTTCTTGGCCAGTCTGCATCGGCCGATCAGGTTAGCTAACTCTCTGTGATCACTGCCATTTCTGCAGCTCAGGACACAACCAGCTTCGATCACTGTGTTATTTCACTTTGTGTAAATGCTGGTTATCTGTTACTTCTGTCTTCGGTTAAATTCAGTTAAATTGAATTCAGAGAAATGAAGAGAGCTGGAGGGAGAAGCTTCTAGCTTGTGGTGATCATCACATTCATCGCTAAGAAATGATCAATAGCTGTTGATCAGTGCCATCCAGTTCCCTGTGAGGTTTTTTTAGTGCCACACTTATAATGCCTATTATGATCCCACTGTCCCTTTTCCTAGTAGCTTGGAGTTGATCTGAAGCACCTGGTTTTGTTTCTTTATTAAAGAAGGGTTGGCTGACCTTTTAAATAAACCCAACCTCTGTTTGCCAATTCATTTAAAACAGGGATTCTTAAACATGTTACTGAATTGCAATGGTGCCTAAAGAGTCAACAAGCAAGCATGGTGCTGCTAGCAAAAACAAGCTAAACTGGAACAAACTACTTTCTATTTTTATTTACAGTAGAAACAGAAAGTCATGTGTGCAGTTTCTCACACATTTCAATGGAGAATTACCATGGGGATGGGGGTTCACCTAGCTCCATCATAGTTCCGCTAGCTCCCATGGACAGTCAGCATGGTGTGAACAAACCACAAGTGGATATTTTCTATTTATGGTGAGCGTATTGTGATCTGTAGCACCGCATAGTTCAGGGTGCTCAGTGACTGTAGCATCACCGAAGGTCTGCCTACTTTCAGATCTGATTGGGTAGCACAGAAAATGCTTGAGACAGGGGTTATTTGATGCTTCGAGTTCTGCACCTCGAGTTTTCCGACAGCTTTGCAGAAATGTCAGGTGGTCTTTATGTATATTTGCTCAGCATTTGTAACATGCTTTTAATAACTATGGAATTTAATCATTATTATTACATTATTATTACATACTTATAACACAGTATATTATATGGAAGTCAGGACATAGGATAGTATAGTTGTAGGACTAAATAGGAATGCATTAGTGGCCATGCCAACACCTCTTGGGCATTTAAGGAATTCTAGTAACCTCCATGGACATGCACAAATCAACATTTCCTTATATATTTTAATATTTCTTTGGTTTATTTGCATATATCTATATATAAACATATATCTTCAGTGTAAATGTTTTAATGGTTGCAGTTGTAAAGCTGTACAAGTTGCCTGCGGTTGTATAAATAGGCTTGCCGTGCCTCGTCTAAATGCAGTGGCTTCTCAGACAACAATACCTTGTGAAAACCTCCCCACCTCCCTCCCCATCTTTCCCCTTAGTAATGAAGAAAGGAGACAGGGAGGAAGACAAGAGAAGAGGGAGGGAAAGGCAGAGAGAGAGAGAAAGAAGACAGGAGCCTGCTGTGCGGTGCATCACAGCGCCTCATCATTGGGCTAATTATGATGAGTATTCTCCCTGCAGGCGCATGGCTGTGGAAATGTACAGGCTTTGTTCTCCCACAGCCTGATGGAGCTGATGGGGCATGGCGTGATGCAGATGAGCAGCCCCCCAAATGTGTGCCACCACCAGGCTCCACACACACACCGAGAAGCACGCACGGGCATGAACGCACGAATGCAGACACAAACATCTCAACACATGCGCTCACACATACAACAACATGCACACAGACAAAGACATGAATGCAGATCATGAACAGGAACCTGCGAGTAAATATTGAACCCATCAGTTAAAAAACAGGATTTTTAACACATTAGTAAAGGATGGAGATGAACTGGGACCCTCTATATACGTTAGAGCTGGTAGATTCACCAACATTGCCCCCCACCATATTCAGATTAACAATTCTTACAGCTTTTGAGAGAGAGAAGTAAGTCAAGCTCCACTATTGCTTCAGATCTGAAAACATCCACAGGTGTTTCTGACCTCCTTCCACTGTGAGAACACAACTCAACACTTTGGCTCGGAAAGGATATGTAACTGTCAAGAAGCCCCTTAATGAGGAAAGGGGGTACAACACATTAAATAAAGAAGCTGCTGGTGTTCTCAGGACAATGGACTGACCAGCCCAGAGTCCAGATATCAACACCACTGAATGTTTTTTGGAATCTTTTGGATTCTGAGAAGCAGCAAATGCAGCCACCTGGAAGAGACTGGTCTGGGAAAATATGAAAACTGAAAACATGCTTCCTAAACAGAGTGGGACCTGAAAGCAAAGGATAGTTGCACCCAGAAGGAAACGTGGGATTGCAATGGTACTGAGGAGGTAAATAAAGATTACCAGGAACAATAAATGATACATTTTGAGTGATATGATCAATATTTACATACAGAAGTAGTGTCTCTCAGTATGACTTCGGGCTGCCATGCAACATGCCAGACATATCAGCATGGAGTTGTCGAAATTCCTAATGGTGTCCTGTGATAATTCATCCCATGCAGCTTGAATAGTCTCACACAGTTCCTGTCGATCTTGCATTAAGGGTGGAGGTGGACTAACACCAGGTCTTCTGGACATGTGATGTCATGGCCTCTCCACACACTGATTTCTTGGTCGCCTCCACCAAAACAAAAGCAGGACTCGTCACTGAAGGTGACCCGCTGCCACCCCCGCTGTCACTCAATGACAGTCTGGCACAACACCATTGCAGTCTTTGGTGATGTTGATGTGGTGTTAAGGGCAGTCGTCGGAATGGTCTATGTGTATGTAGTCCTGCGTCGTGCAGTTGTCTGCCAGTGGTGCTCGCACTAACAATATGAATCGTGGGGGGTTAAATCTCTGCAATCGTGGCTGTTGTGTCGGTCAGGTACAGTAATGAGGCCTGTCCTTACTTATGTCACATGCACAAACGAGTGTGAAACCTAAATCATTTGTCTCATGATATCAAACCCAGCCACCAAGTTTCAGCAGAGTCATTGCTGTCCAATGGAAAACAAGTATCTCCAAAATGATAACTTTACAGATGGGGCCAAAAATCGAATTTAATTTCAATGTAAGTCACGGTGACCAGATGTCTTGTTTTCCAGTCAGTTTGGGGCCATTTCTGTTGGTACTTTCATCATGATTGTTTTAACTAGTGTAAAAGGCAGCTGCTGCGTTAACACAATGCATAAAATCCAACCTCAGCAGAAATGGATATACATGTTATTCTATGGACAGCGACCAATATGTTTATATATGTGTATATATGTTTTTCTCTGATGCTGAAAAGCCATAACTATAACATAAATGAAGGGTGGTCTCTGTAGTAGTGGCACAGCATATTGCTCCTGTCAGAACACAACCTCATATCTCGGTTTTATCTTTGTTTGTAATTACGTACGTGATTTGAGTTCATTTCTGCACACAATATATTTAAAGCTCATTACACACAATTTTTTTCAGGCATCAAAATGTGCCAAACACTGAAATACAACAAGAATGAAGAGGTTTTGTTTCTTCAGCAATGATACGCTGTAAGCATGTCACATGCAGAACTGTATAAAATTGTATGGCAATGAAAACATAATTATACATCACCTATAAATAGAAGAGGAAGTCATTATTATGTTATTATACATATAACATGTTTTCTCACACTGTGTTTGCAGGCCGGAATATCCGTCTGTAATGAACTCGTACTAATGTAGCTTACTGAAAGCTGGTCATTGATTCTGGACAGGGCAGTGCATAACGGCCCATTGTAGAGCCGCTTTCCCAGACTTAGATTAAGCACTAGACACTTAAAAGGATTTCAATGGAGAATTAACACTGGCATTGTAGTTTACTCAGTTCCACACATTTCCTAAAGTCAGGATGGTGTGACAAACCACAGGTGGATATTTTCTCAGGAAACTAGCTGAACCATAACTCATAACACAGTCACCATCAGCGAACAGTTACTCAAGTTCAGTTCTAATGCTAAGTACAGAGAATACACGTTAGCTTTAGCCACCAAAAAGAACCAGACGGTATCAGTCTTAATATTTATTTTGACACGCTTTTACTAGACACAGGTCAGGCTAATACATCTTAAAGAAGACCCCACGTAAACTTTATGGTGTAATGCCAGAAGCCTTTTTACAACTTTTGGAAAAATGTCCTTCTGGGATTATTTTGGCAAGACTGGTTTGGTTTACCATGTCATATGGTTTTGACTTCCTCAGGAAGAAAAGATGAACATGTGTTGTTATTATTATAATGTTTTTATTTATTTAAAAAATGTAAGTATAAATGGTACGTTCAGGGACAGAGGTTTCTGTAGGTGTCTAAGTAGATGCCTGTTTTATTTTTGATTAGTCTGAAGTCAGGTAGCACAACCAGTAACTCAGATGGTGCATCCAGACCAGAAAAGCTTTAATAAATTTCATAGGCAACTACTTCCTGATAACACAAACTTTGTTTAATATATATAGAATCCACAGAGATGGAAATGAAATTACAGTATATATGGAAATATAGAAACGTGCATTACACATGAAGTATATAAGACACCTTGCATGTTTAACCTCAGGCTCCTGCAGATGACATTTCACAAAGATGATGAGGCTATAAATACCTGTGGGGTGTCAGTGACGGGGTTCATAAATGGAGCAGAGGTGCTACAGTGCAGTAGATGTCTTGTGCAATGACATTCAGGCATGCCAAAGACCATAGACTGAAGGAAGTAGCTGAATCTGCAGTTGGAAGCATACAGTCATACGGGTCTATCACCAGTGGCTAAAATCCCAGTCTACAGGAACTTCTCCTCATAATTGTGCCAGGGAGGGCATCCACCAAATCCAGACAAACTCCACAATACTTAGATGCAAGATTGACTGAACATTGATGTGGCATACTTTCAGAAACGTATCCAGTCCATGCCAAACTGAATAGCAGCTGTTGTACATACATTTCAGTTTCACTGGTATACATTTGAGTGTGTGTGTGTGCCTAATAACAAGTCTTACCCTTTTTCGTTTTCACACAAATGAGACATGTAACTGTTTTTAGGACAGTTTTAGTTTTAGGTTTAGCTTGTTTGTCCTTAAAATGTCCAAAAACAAATCCACTCACACACACAAATCTACCATCTAAATGGTTTTACAGGAGCTTCTTGTTTTTACAGATAGCGTCAGTGAGACGGGAACAGGTGTTCCAGCAAAAGAGAGCTGCTGTATGCTCAGTTCTCAAGCTCAGAGTCTATAAAACTGCCATAGAGCTCCATGGGTATGATATCTCCTGCTCCAGTACTTTGTTTACACACTGACACATAGCAAGTTCTACCCACACTAATGTGAGAGCCTCATGAGGAACCACTACTTCTCACGTGTGAAGAATGGGCTAATAACTCTTTCAGTTAACAACCTGAATGAATCATAGGACAAATATCAAGTGATATCAATGACCAATTGTGGACCCATCAGAGGCCCATATGCTTCGAATCAAGTGCAGGTGTAAAAGAGGCCTGGGCTTAAGAGCTTAGTTACTTCTCCAAATGCTGACAATGCCGTGCCAGGGAGGCCTTTTGTGCCTGGGCCATATTGAGTTTGAGTTGAGGCTTTTTTCCTCCCATAATGGCAGAACCAAAAGCACATTCAAGTGCGACACTATGAAGTTAAGTGTCTTTTTTCAGACTCAAAGGAAGTCCTGGCTGGCTAGCGATGGGCTGGGACATCCATTGAGCTTGGTTGGCTCAAGTTGGCTCACGGTGGGAGAGAGAGGGATTAGGCTGCGTTTGAATGGGACAGGCGGCTCTTTGAGTGGGCTTATTACTGTGTGCATGTGTGTTAAGGGGCCTCGTCCACTCTCTGCCTCCCTATGGCAGCTGCCGGAGTGCGGCAGGTCAGGACGGGGAGCGTGTGGGCCTTGCTCCGCCCAGCAGCCTCGCTCTCCTTGCCAGTTCCCAGCACTCGGCCAACACTGTTGGGGCGATTGTTTACAGGTCTTTTCATAGCCCAGTGAATAAGCCGTCCATTTTCTCCCCATGTCCCCCTGCTGCTACGACCAGCCAAGCAGAGGGAAGTGGCCCTGTGAAGCCATAATTACATTTGGCAAAGTGTGCATGCGATTTCTCCCTGCCTCAAAATGCACGCAGAAATGCAACACAGCGTCCAACTTCTCTACACTGAGCACTGCTCAGACCCTTTTGGCAACAGACCATTGAAGAGGTCCACATGGCCAATAGATCTGCTGATTTCACGAGGTACAAACTGCATCTGTCTTAAACCGCTACTACAATCTACATACCAACCTGTGTGGATTCAGGGAAGGATTTTCCATAAGTGCTGGGGTTTTCCGATCTTGGAATTTGATGATAGTTCCTGTTGCTATTTCTTTACAACCAAATTAGTCAGTGGCTTTTAGTAGTTCCTGTTTTATTTAAGCAACATGCAACAAAAATGACAATGTTTATTTGCTATTTATCCAATACCCAAGCTTTGCAGCTAAAGGAATGTTCTACTTTGCATTAACATGAAAAGCTTTTGATGATATAACCTCTTCATAAACACTGGCTGTTTAGGAAGTCTTTCAGAACTACACTACCAGTCAAAAGTTAAGACACAGCCACTCAGAAGATTCCCCTGAGGTTTATCTTAATGCTTTATTTTAGAAAAAGGTGAAGACATCAATCTATAAACTAGCACTCATGGCATTACACAGTCCACCTTAAAACCTCCAAAATGGAACTTTACAGGAGGATTAACTTTCAATGGAGGTGGAACAAGATTTAGATTAATTCTATGGGTCTGTCCATCATTAATAATTACTAAATTAAAATAGCAAAAAACTAGATATGGAGATGTGGCAAATATATAATACTGTGATTGTTCAGGAGTATACAGGGGTTGGACAATGAAAATGAAACACCTGTCATTTTAGTGTGGGAGGTCTCATGGCTAAATTGGACCAGCCTGGTGGCCAATCTTCATTAATTGCACATTGCACCAGTAAGAGCAGAGTGTGAAGGTTCAGTTAGCAGGTAAGAGCACAGTGCTGCTCAAAATATTGCAATGCACACAACATTATGGGTGACATACCAGAGTTCAAAAGAGGACAAACTGTTGGTGCACGTCTTGCTGGCGCATCTGTGACCAAGACAGCAAGTCTTTGTGATGTATCAAGAGCCACGGTATCCAGGGTAATGTCAGCATACCACCAAGAAGGACGAACCACATCCAACAGGATTAACTGGACGCAAGAGGAAGCTGTCTGAAAGGGATGTTCGAGTGCTAACCCGGATTGTATCCAAAAAACATAAAACCATGGCTGCCCAAATCACGACAGAATTAATGTGCACCTCAACTCTCCCTATACCATACACCATACTAATAAATGATTGTGGTCTAAAACCAGGTGTTTCAGTTTCATTGTCCAACCCCTGTATATTTGAAGGTAAATACTTTAGTACTGTTACTCCAGTGGAGGGCTAAAGGGAGGAACCTCTACTTTCACTGGAGGAATATTTTACCTCTAGGATCTCTACTTTAACTCAACTACACGACCTGGGTAGTTTGTTCACCACTGAAGGTTACAATTTGCTAAGGCTCCTGGACTCCAGTGAACCACAGTGGCAGCCATTATCCTCTAATGGAAATGTCAGCACACCCTGTATAGCTGGTTCACACTATGTACTTCCTATAGATGAACTGCAACATAGATGAGCAGGAATCAGTTGGATGATTGTGTGTTCATTCCGATTCTGGCTGATTGGGAGTGCGCACTCCTGCTGGAAGCATCTGTCATGGTGCAAAATGGTTTGAAATCAAAATGATAGATATTAAAGTGTCAGCACTGGTTTTATCAAGCAGAGTAACTGCAACAAGGAAATGCAATTTAATGAGTCAGTTTATATGAGTCCAGGGAGTCCATTTCTAAGAATCATAAAAAATGATGAAGTCAATCCGCTAAAATAATTACGCTGCAATATTCCGCACAGCAAACTCACAAAAAGTGTGAACGACACTTAAGGCCCGTTGGCCACGTTGTCTGTTGGGCAGGAGTGAACTGATTGAGCCTGTTCAGAACGTCCGGGTGCAGTAACGAGGCTGCAGGATTGCTTTTCTTTCCCCACACACTTTCTGAGGCCTCTTAACTGTCTTTGTGTCTGTGAACCTCTTACAAATGCCTATAATCCAGTTTCACCGAGAGATGCAATTTGGCCTTTCACAGTAACAACATTAAGGGAGATGAATAGGACATCAATGGTGCGCTCAAATTTGTGGCGCTCGTTCAATCAAAATTGCTTTGCAGTTTCAATTGGGTAAACATGGATTTCATTTTCTCCCTCCGTCTCACCCCTCCATCTCTGTTTTAACAAAGGGGCCTGGAGACTGGTAAGCAGAAATAGATGCAACATGACAGAAACAAATTCAGTGAACGTTTCCCACGAAGCCGCCGCGTTTTGTGGTGAAATTGCAGCGGCAGGAGCCGAATGAGCCTGGAGGCTGGTTCAGTGGGGCATTCATTGTCACTACGGGAGCGCTCTCATATGAAGCTGTGATGATGAGACCATGGTGTTTGTCTCTCAGTGACAGGCAGATATATTTAACTGCATGTAAGCAAATAGTCATACTCAAAAATCAACATTTCACAATGTGGGCTTCCAGGAGGACGCTACGTGTCTGTGATGGAGTAAGGAGTCGAGAGGACGGCTGGTTCCTGCTAATACACTGAAAAAGGCTACAGCTGCTTTCTGTTCGTATTTGTACGTGTGTGTGACATATCAAATTAAAAAGACATGAGGGAAATGGCAAATATCGAATAAGACCAACAGACTTTCATAACTTTCCACAATAGTGTGTTAGTGTACTGTAAGTAGCGTGTTGATGTACAGTAACTCAGTAAGTGTAATGTGTTAGTGTACTGTAAGTAGTGTGTTGGTGTACAGTAGCTCAGTAAGTATAATGTGTTAGTGTACTGTAAGTAGTGTGTTGGTGTACAGTAACTCAGTAAGTGTAATGTGTTAGTGTACTGTAAGTAGTGTGTTGGTGTACAGTAACTCAGTAAGTGTAATGTGTTAGTGTACTGTAAGTAGTGTGTTGGTGTACAGTAGCTCAGTAAGTGTAATGTGGTAGTGTACTGTAAGTAGTGTGTTGGTGTACAGTAACTCAGTAAGTGTAATGTGTTAGTGTGCTGTAAGTAGTGTGTTGGTGTACAGTAACTCAGTAAGTGTAATGTGTTAGTGTACTGTAAAAAGTGTGTTGGTGTACAGTAACTCAGTAAGTGTAATGTGTTAGTGTGCTGTAAGTAGCGTGTTGGTGTACAGTAACTCAGTAAGTGTAATGTGTTAGTGTACTGTAAGTAGTGTGTTGGTGTACAGTAACTCAGTAAGTGTAATGTGTTAGTGTGCTGTAAGTAGCGTGTTGGTGTACAGTAACTCAGTAAGTGTAATGTGTTAGTGTGCTGTAAGTAGTGCGATGGTGTACAGTAACTCAGTAAGTGTAGTGTGTTAGTGTACTGTAAGTAGTGTGTTGGTGTACAGTAACTCAGTAAGTGTAATGTGTTAGTGTACTGTAAGTAGTGTGTTGGTGTACAGTAACTCAGTAAGTGTAATGCGTTAGTGTGCTGTAAGTAGTGTGTTGGTGTACAGTAACTCAGTAAGTGTAATGTGTTAGTGTGCTGTAAAAAGTGTGTTGGTGTACAGTAACTCAGTAAGTGTAATGTGTTAGTGTGCTGTAAGTAGCGTGTTGGTGTACAGTAACTCAGTAAGTGTAATGTGTTAGTGTGCTGTAAGTAGCGTGTTGGTGTACAGTAACTCAGTAAGTGTAATGTGTTAGTGTGCTGTAAGTAGCGTGCTGGTGTACAGTAACTCAGTAAGTGTAATGTGTTAGTGTACTGTAAGTAGTGTGTTGGTGTACAGTAGCTCAGTAAGTATAATGTGTTAGTGTACTGTAAGTAGTGTGTTGGTGTACAGTAACTCAGTAAGTGTAATGTGTTAGTGTACTGTAAGTAGTGTGTTGGTGTACAGTAGCTCAGTAAGTGTAATGTGGTAGTGTACTGTAAGTAGTGTGTTGGTGTACAGTAACTCAGTAAGTGTAATGTGTTAGTGTGCTGTAAGTAGTGTGTTGGTGTACAGTAACTCAGTAAGTGTAATGTGTTAGTGTACTGTAAAAAGTGTGTTGGTGTACAGTAACTCAGTAAGTGTAATGTGTTAGTGTGCTGTAAGTAGCGTGTTGGTGTACAGTAACTCAGTAAGTGTAATGTGTTAGTGTACTGTAAGTAGTGTGTTGGTGTACAGTAACTCAGTAAGTGTAATGTGTTAGTGTGCTGTAAGTAGCGTGTTGGTGTACAGTAACTCAGTAAGTGTAATGTGTTAGTGTGCTGTAAGTAGTGCGATGGTGTACAGTAACTCAGTAAGTGTAGTGTGTTAGTGTACTGTAAGTAGTGTGTTGGTGTACAGTAACTCAGTAAGTGTAATGTGTTAGTGTACTGTAAGTAGTGTGTTGGTGTACAGTAACTCAGTAAGTGTAATGCGTTAGTGTGCTGTAAGTAGTGTGTTGGTGTACAGTAACTCAGTAAGTGTAATGTGTTAGTGTGCTGTAAAAAGTGTGTTGGTGTACAGTAACTCAGTAAGTGTAATGTGTTAGTGTGCTGTAAGTAGCGTGTTGGTGTACAGTAACTCAGTAAGTGTAATGTGTTAGTGTGCTGTAAGTAGCGTGTTGGTGTACAGTAACTCAGTAAGTGTAATGTGTTAGTGTGCTGTAAGTAGCGTGCTGGTGTACAGTAACTCAGTAAGTGTAATGTGTTAGTGTGCTGTAAGTAGTGTGTTGGTGTACAGTAACTCAGTAAGTGTAATGTGGTAGTGTAGTGTAAGTAGTGTGTTGGTGTACAGTAACTCAGTAAGTGTAATGTGGTAGTGTACTGTAAGTAGTGTAAGTAGTGTGTTGGTGTACAGTAACTCAGTAAGTGTAAGGTGTTAGTGAACTGTGAGCAATGTAAGTAGTGTGTTGGTGTACAGTAACTCAGTAAGTGAAAGGTGTTAGTGAACTGTGAGCAATGTAAGTAGTGTGTTGGTGTACAGTAACTCAGTAAGTGTAATGTGTTAGTGTACTGTAAGTAGTGTGATGGTGTACAGTTACTCAGTAAGTGTAGTGTGTTAGTGTACTGTAAGTAGTGTGTTGGTGTACAGTAACTCCGTAAGTGTAATGTGTTAGTGTACTGTAAGTAGTGTGATGGTGTACAGTAACTCAGTAAGTGTAATGTGTTAGTGTACTGTAAGTAGTGTGTTGGTGTACAGTAACTCAGTAAGTGTAATGCGTTAGTGTACTGTAAGTAGTGTGTTGGTGTACAGTAACTCAGTAAGTATAATGTGTTAGTGTACTGTAAGTAGTGTGTTGGTGTACAGTAACTCCGTAAGTGTAATGTGTTAGTGTACTGTAAGTAGTGTGTTGGTGTACAGTAGCTCAGTAAGTATAATGTGTTAGTGTACTGTAAGTAGTGTGTTGGTGTACAGTAACTCAGTAAGTGTAATGTGTTAGTGTACTGTAAGTAGTGTGTTGGTGTACAGTAGCTCAGTAAGTGTAATGTGGTAGTGTACTGTAAGTAGTGTGTTGGTGTACAGTAACTCAGTAAGTGTAATGCGTTAGTGTGCTGTAAGTAGTGTGTTGGTGTACAGTAACTCAGTAAGTGTAATGTGTTAGTGTGCTGTAAAAAGTGTGTTGGTGTACAGTAACTCAGTAAGTGTAATGTGTTAGTGTGCTGTAAGTAGCGTGTTGGTGTACAGTAACTCAGTAAGTGTAATGTGTTAGTGTACTGTAAGTAGTGTGTTGGTGTACAGTAACTCAGTAAGTGTAATGTGTTAGTGTGCTGTAAGTAGCGTGTTGGTGTACAGTAACTCAGTAAGTGTAATGTGGTAGTGTGCTGTAAGTAGTGCGATGGTGTACAGTAACTCAGTAAGTGTAGTGTGTTAGTGTACTGTAAGTAGTGTGTTGGTGTACAGTAACTCAGTAAGTGTAATGTGTTAGTGTACTGTAAGTAGTGTGTTGGTGTACAGTAACTCAGTAAGTGTAATGCGTTAGTGTGCTGTAAGAGGTGTGTTGGTGTACAGTAACTCAGTAAGTGTAATGTGTTAGTGTGCTGCTGTAAAAAGTGTGTTGGTGTACAGTAACTCAGTAAGTGTAATGTGTTAGTGGTGCTGTAAACTCAGTAGTGTAACGTGTTGGTGTACAGTAACTCAGTAAGTGTAATGTGTTTTGTAGTGTGCTGTAAGTAGCGTGTTGGTGTACAGTAACTCAGTAAGTGTAATGTGTTAGTGTGCTGTAAGTCAGTGTGTTGGTGTACAGTAAACTCAGTAATGTGTAATGTGGTAGTGTACTGTAAGTATGTGTGTTGGTGTACAGTAACTCAGTAAGTGTAGTGTGTTAGTGTGCTGTAAGTTAGTGTTGTGGTGTACAGTAAAAAGTCATGTAAGTGGAAAGTGTTAGTGTGCTGTAAGTAGCGTGTTGGTGTACAGTAACTCAGTAAGTGTAATGTGTTAGTGTGCTGTAAGTAGTGTGTTGGTGTACAGTAACTCAGTAAGTGTAATGTGGTAGTGTACTGTAAGTAATGTGTTGGTGTACAGTAACTCAGTAAGTGTAATGTGGTAGTGTACTGTAAGTAGTGTAAGTAGTGTGTTGGTGTACAGTAACTCAGTAAGTGTAGTGTGTTAGTGAACTGTGAGCAATGTAAGTAGTGTGTTGGTGTACAGTAACTCAGTAAGTGTAATGTGTTAGTGTACTGTAAGTAGTGTGATGGTGTACAGTTACTCAGTAAGTGTAGTGTGTTAGTGTACTGTAAGTAGTGTGTGGGTGTACAGTAACTCCGTTAAGTGTAATGTGTTAGTGTGTACTGTAAGTAGTGTGATGGTTAGTACAGTGTAACTCCGTAAGTGTAATATAGTGTGTTAGTGTACTGTAAGTAGTGTGTTGGTGTACAGTAACTCGTAAGTGTAATGTGTTGGTGTGCTGTAAGTAGTGTGTTTGGTGTACAGTAACTCAGTAAGTGTTAATGGTGTGTGGTGGTGTGCTGTAAGTAGTGTGTTGGTGTATACAGTAAAGGTCTCAGTAAGTGTAATGTTGTTGGCGTAGTAATGTGCTGTAAGTACGTGGTGTTGGTGGTTACAGGTTGGTGTAACTCAGTAAGTAAGTGTAAGGTGTTAGTGTGCTGCAAGTAGTGTGTTGGTGTACAGTAACTCAGTAAGTGTAATGTGTTAGTGTACTGTAAGTAGCGTGTTGTGTACAGTAACTCAGTAAGTGTAATGTGTTAGTGTACTGTAAGTAGTGTGTTGTGTACAGTAACTCAGTAAGTGTAATGTGTTAGTGTACTGTAAGTAGTGTGTTGGTGTACAGTAACTCAGTAAGTGTAGTGTGTTGGTGTACTGTAAGTAGCGTGTTGTGTACAGTAACTCAGTAAGTGTAATGCGTTAGTGTACTGTAAGTAGTGTGTTGGTGTACAGTAACTCAGTAAGTGTAGTGTGTTAGTGTACTGTAAGTAGCGTGTTGTGTACAGTAACTCAGTAAGTGTAATGCGTTAGTGTACTGTAAGTAGTGTGATGGTGTACAGTAACTCAGTAAGTGTAATGTGTTAGTGTGCTGTAAGTAGTGTGTTGGTGTACAGTAACTCAGTAAGTGTAATGTGTTAGTGTACTGTAAGTAGCGTGTTGGTGTACAGTAACTCAGTAAGTGTAATGTGTTAGTGTACTGTAAGTAGTGTGTTGGTGTACAGTAACTCAGTAAGTGTAGTGTGTTAGTGTACTGTAAGTAGCGTGTTGTGTACAGTAACTCAGTAAGTGTAATGCGTTAGTGTACTGTAAGTAGTGTGATGGTGTACAGTAACTCCGTAAGTGTAATGTGTTAGTGTGCTGTAAGTAGTGTGTTGGTGTACAGTAACTCAGTAAGTGTAGTGTGTTAGTGTACTGTAAGTAGTGTGTTGGTGTACAGTAACTCAGTCAGTGTAATGTGTTAGTGTACTGTAGGTAGCGTGTTGGTGTACAGTAACTCAGTAAGTGTAATGTGTTAGTGTGTGTGTGTATACAGTATACACATATTTACATGTGTATATACATATAGTTGCTGGACTCACACGTGTTTGTTAGGAGTGTAGAAAAGGAGTAGCTGCAGGAGTTGGAGTTTAGAGAAGGTAGAGAGTTTTAGTCTCTTGTAAAGTGACGATGGAGACGCAACATTTACACGTTATGTTTGAGTCACTTCCATCAATCGATTGAATTCAGTTTCACAGAATGGAATGAAAACCTGGCTACTGAATATCAAAACTATGCACAAGCCTTCACATCACACAACAGCAAAAATCACTGCTCGAATGAAACATACAGCATATTACAATAATGCACTCGCCATATCAGTCACCAAACTCTGCTGAGTTTGATCTCAAACGAATTCTTGTCTTATGTGCAGAAAGCGGAGGCAGAATGTGCTGCACAGTGTTATTTAAGGAGACCTGTAAGTGGAGGGAAAAAAAGCGACAAACTAGCAAATTATCAACGCATATTAATCAGGGCACTCCACCATATGTCCCAAATTTATGAACAGGCACTGTTTCAGCTGAGCTCTGCTAAACACAAAGCAGACTCCAAAGCTGAGTCTGGCACTCCTCAGTGTAGGAGGGGAGAGGAATAAGCGAGAGTGGCAGGAGCAGAAACAAACGCTGCTCTCGACAGCGGCTGAGAAATGAGTTGATATACTGTAGTGATGTTTCGCTCTTTGCTTCACGCTTTCTGGATTATGTCTGTGGGGTGAAGGTCTGAGCCTACATGCTTACCTTTGTCCTGTCTTGTGGTTTTGTGCACACGTGCCATTGGCAACACAACACACACAAATACAGCTCATTCTGATGAATCTGACACGACAGATGAGTTAAAAGTCCCTTAGACCTGAAAGCACATGTGAAAGAACTCCCATGTCACTTCCTTTGAAACGTATACAGCATTTACAGTCTTATAGCTGATGTACATTTACCGTATGCTTTCAGCAGATTGCTGTAGTGGTGGTGATACATTACAAGCCTCTTGTCAAAGAAGACTAGTTGGTCCTTTGAAAAGCATACTGGGAAAATGACCCCTGAATTAATTAATTATTAATTAGCTTTCATTTTTATTTACCTTTATTGTATTTTGCTGTAGCTACAACATGTTATGCAAATATGTTTACATAAAATTTACTTGTTGCAGATAACTGCTTAATTCTGCTAGATTTGAATTAATATATATTACAATCAAAAGGTTCTTTAGTTCTTGGGACTTGTAGTCAAACTGGCATGCAGTTGTATGCAAAGTTTTGGGTACCCCAGTTGAATTACATGTGTTGTTGTTTTCCTATGTAAAAATCCATGATAAGCTATTTTTATAAAATGTTATTGCTTATCTTCTATCTTTTTATGTATTGTGGAAAAGAAAGCATCAAATATAAAAGATGCCATAACTTTTGCACAACCCAAATTTTATGCTTAATTTTTTCCCTCGCATTAAAAAAGTAAAAAGTAAATCTGCATTGAAATGAATATTGTCTGTAGAGAGTATATAATGTATAATCACATAGAAATAAATCAAAACATGGAAAATGACCAAGTGGTGCCCAAATGTCAGGTTTCTCTATAAGTGCTGTAATTAATAAACAATGCTATGCTGGTATACCTCTGTAACAGTATGTATGAATGTGCACACATCTGCTACTGGAAGTCCGCTAGAAAGGTAGATTAGTCAGGTTTGCAGATATCTTTACAGAATTATACCATGTGGGATATATAATAATTCATAACATCTAGCAAAAATGAGGGTTCCTCACGCAGCCATGGGGGCAGATTTGACCTCATAAGCCATATATAAGAAATACAGGCTAATACAAAAGGAATATAAATTAATATATATATAGTAATGCTTAAGGTTTTGAGTAAACAGAACAAGATGCCCTGTCAATTTATTATTATACATTTTTACAATATTAAAAATATATATTAGACTATTATATAATTTGATAATACAATTATTATTACATTTAAAACGAGCCAGGCTCCAACTTTTTACAGTTAAACCCTTCTATACTTTGCAGTGTAGTTTTGTATATATATAGTATATACAGTACTACATTGCTGCTAGTGAAGTTACAGGCTCAGTTTACTGCTAGTAAATGCAGTCGAAAAGCAACCATTATCATAAGTCATAAGAAGGAACCAAATTATAATCATGGGGTTTATGGGGATAACACATCGGCTATATTATCAGTATGGAGCTATAGCAACATAACTCTCTAAAAACATGAGGCACAGAATTTCCTGGGTTTAAATCTATATGTCCTGTTCACATTAAAATAAAGCTAACCACTTTAAAATAAGGTTTCTTTTACAAAGAGTCTATGAAGGGTTTAAAAGGAGTTTACTTATGGTTATTAATTAGGTTATGAACACCTCATAATCAGTAAGATGGGCTGCAGGGACCTGTTGTTGGTTTATCTGTGAATACACATACACATAATTATATTATCAAAGCTCAGATTCTGATGTTTACAGATGATACTCTATCTTTTCTATCAGTTCACATAAACCCTGCCAGCTGCAATACATATTCATAAACATCGTATGGAGAAGCTCATTTTATTAATGTGTTATAACTGCTTATTAACACTGTGTAAAGTAGTTATGACCTAACAAACAACCAATAATAACCTATTTTAAACAATGTATAAATGCTGTTTAAGCATATGCTAAAATAAATAAATCAGTACAAATACTGATAACAGTCACACATCACTGTGTTGATAATATAGTATAGCTGTAGCTGTAGATATATTTATTGAATTTGATCTCATATATTTATATACATGTAAGTTACATACACATTACATGAGTACACGCCGGTTACTCATGCCCACCAGCTCGATGTGATAAAGCCAGTTAGGAGCTACGATCAGCAGTCAGGAAGCAAAACGTTAGCTGGTGTTTAGCCAGGTGTAAGACGAGAATCTGGACCTCGTAGCCCCGCTATGGGTGACTCAGGGGGCAGGAATGCAGAGGATGCAATCTTGTACCAGTGTGTGATGAGGCCTGAGATGTGTCTCCCCCACAGAGCGCCTGTCTCAGGGGTCAGCCCGAGGGAAGCTGAGCAGAAATGGGTATTAGCTAGTTCTATTTACTCAGTTAAAAGTCTGAAGGACTGCAGCTTAAATAAAGATACACAGTGCTGATCCTCACTGTTGTAACCCTCACCTTTCTGAAATTGTAGCCTTAATATAAAAGATGCTGGGAAAATGTTCATGAATTGAAAGTACAGTTCATTTTGGATGATTTTTTAAATTAGATTTTTTGGATTAAAAGGTATTCCCCGGTTTTGATTAACTTAGGGGGGATTTTATAATTTAGGCTTAGGAGTATTTGCCTACATGGTGTGAAAATGTTGATATGTGGACCAATATAAATTCTCCAAAATCACTTACATATAATATTTGTACATGAAAGTGAAGACCATTTTTTCCCTGACCTGTAAAGTTGCCTTGTTCGTTGTGCAGTTGGACACATTCACCTTAAAATCTATTCAGGCAAGTATTTAAGAAGGCTTTAAGCCACTTTCATGAGCTCAAATAGGCAGTACTGCGCTACACTAGATTCTTTTATCCTGTATTTCATTTACTTTACTTATACTGTACTTAGCACTGTTTCCCTGTTAAATGCTCTTTATCTTGTAATACTACTTATTACTGATTGATGTGATCTCTTTTCTCCCAGTCACTGTCTATTCAGTTGTTGGTTTTATTTGTAAGCGTGCCTTGAATTGCCCTGTGAATGATTTATTCATTATTCTATGTATATATGTAGATATTCTATCTATATTGTAATATAAACTAGAATTTAAACAGTCCTCTGATGTCTACATCCATAGAAGTTGGTGACTTTGGTCAGGGGGAGAATGCTTAGACTATGTGTACATGCTCATTTCCAGGATATAGTTAAAAGGCCCTAAAATGAAACAAACTGATTTTCCCTTTTTGGTTGGCTCATGGATAATTTGATGAGCTCTGCTCTGATTTCTAGATACCATGATGGTCTCACAGAAGCAACATGTAGAAATAGACACACACAGGATAATAAAATACTTGAGGTTTGATCTGGATATCAATACAAAGTAAATGAAAGTTGTTGAGAGCTGAGAGTATGAAAGTCTCAGTTTAAGATAACACAAAAGTTCAAACAGTGAAACAATCACACAGCATGGCTGCTATTTACAGGTTGCTGTTGGCATTATGATGCTAATAAAGGTGTAACTGCTCCTCGGTGCTAAACTCTGAGCCCAGCTGATTGATATTGTTCATGGTTTGAGAAACTATCCAGAGTAAAATGAGACTTACAACCCTGAACTGGATCTTGTTAACAGAGGCCAACTTCAGCTTCATTTAAGGATGAACATCAACCACGCCAGTTCAGGATTTTGGAATCAGACCATGTACTGCCCTCGTTGGTAAATGCAGGACTGTATTTGAAGGAGGAACAGCAGTGTTTGATGGGTCAGGGTATGTCAGTTCTACATACTGAGCTCTCCTTATTCAACTATGCCAATATAAATGCAGTTTTCAATTCTCTGGCCCTTTAAAACCTTATCCTATTCTGTCGGTTCAGCTACGGGTCTGCTGTACTGTCTCTCACACAGTTAGGGTTAGGGTTAGGGTTAGGGTTAGAGTTAGGGTTAGGGTAGATATTTACTTATCTACTTCCTACCTTCCTTATTTCCATCCTGATGTTCTCTGGTAGACCATTTTTACAGAGTGGGAGTACTTTTACCTGAGAATGAGCGAAAGGCTGCTATACCTACCTGTCTTCTCCCTGGAGCTCGGAGCTGCAGCTTTGGGCTTTTGGCGTTAACCACAAGCTTCTGTTCTCAGGGGCCACAGGTGGGGAGGCGGGAGGGGTGAGAGTTCATCTCTCCCACACTTCTCACCCGTCCACACATAACCCACATAAACACTACCAGTGTAATGATTATTCACTTTACTGCTGGACATCTACAGTGCAGAACAGTAGTGATGGGAAGATGTAGTAATTATGGATAATAAGGTTTTAAATGCTGACAGGTTGATTCTTACACCTGCAGGCCTCTTTATTAGAACCCTATATTCGGTAGGTCAAGTTTGCTGGTGTGCAGTTAGAGAATGTACTCCACCTGTTGATGGATATATAATGTTAACCATCCTCTAACCCTTCTCCAGCAGTGATGAATCAGGTGGAGGGGGGCTGACTTTGTGCAGCAACAGATGGGCTACATTCTGCAATATATGTTGGATCTATAAAGTAGGAGGACTTTATAAAGCGTAATCAGTAAGTAGGTGTCTAATAAAGTGGACGTTAAGTTAATCAGATGTTCAGTGCAGCTGTTCTTTCAATTTGTGGTCTTCCAGAGTGTTTCTTATTGCTTATTATTAAACTGTTTATATTCCAGTTTTTTTATCCAACTTTAAATTCCTTAAGGGGCTTAACTTCATCTTGCTGAGAAACAAACTAGCTGGTTTGATGTGAGCACAGCAAAAAATCAATAATGAGATCATAATGCGGGAGATAATAAACATAACAGTGTTGCGTATGATGATCACTCTGTTCATGCAGCTATTAGAGCTGCTCATTTGAATCCAAATTCAGGAGGCTGAATAGGCCCATGAGGAGCGTCATGTGCCAGCACTGGGCCAACATCGGGCCAGTGTTAGTGTAGCATTCGCCTGGCCAAGCTGCTGATGAGCACGTGATTTGGGGGGGCCACAGGTGTGCTGTTCACATTCCCATCATTAAGCAGGAGCTGGGCACTGATAGCTGCTTGGCTTGGCTGCTCAGAGCCCACCACAGCTGTCAAAACACATTACAGTGTGTGACTTCCTCCCCATCTCCGCTCCTCAGCCCGCACCATAAAGCACGCAGTAATTACTCAGCTGGACAATCCACACCATCTCTGTCAGGAGCACCGGACCCTCATCCATGCTACCTGTTCAACAGAGAGAGACTGAACACTGAACTGAACTGAAGTGCAAGGATTTTCAACTGAACTGAATTTAATTGTATTGAACTGAAATGGACCGGCTTTAACTGAAGAGAACTGAAATGCAATATAATTTATTTAACTGAACTCAAGTAAACTGACTTTACCAGAACTGAACTGAATGGACTGTAATTGAACTGAACTGACTCTAATTGACTGAGGTGAACTGACCCTAACTAAACCTAACTGAAGTGAACTGACTTTAACTGAACCTAACTGAACTGAACTGACTTTAACTGAACCTAACTAAAGTGAACTGACTTTAACTGAACCTAACTGAAGTGAACTGACTTTAACTGAACCTAACTGAACTGAACCAACTTCAACTGAACCTAACTAAAGTGAACTGACTTTAACTGAACTTCACTGAAGTGAACTGACTTTAACTGAACCTAACTGAAGTGAACTGACTTTAACTGAACCTCACTGAAGTGAACTGACTTTAACTGAACCTAACTAAAGTGAACTGACTTTAACTGAACCTAACTGAAGTGAACTGACTTTAACTGAACCTAACTGAACTGAACCAACTTCAACTGAACCTAACTGAAGTGAACTGACTTTAACTGAACCTAACTGAAGTGAACTGACTTTAATTGAACCTAACTGAAGTGAACTGACTTTAACTGAACCTCACTGAAGTGAACTGACTTTAACTGAACCTAAATAAAGTAAACTGATCTTAACTGAACCTAACTGAAGTGAACTGACTTTAATTGAACCTAGGTGAAGTGAACTGACTTTAACTGAACCTAACTGAAGTGAACTGACTTTAACTGAACCTAGGTGAAGTGAACTGACTTTAACTGAACCTCACTGAAGTGACTTTAACTGAACCTCACTGAACTGACTTTAACTGAACCTCACTGAAGTGACTTTAACTGAACCTCACTGAAGTGAAGTGACTTTAACTGAACCTCACTGAACTGACTTTAACTGAACCTCACTGAACTGACTTTAACTGAACCTAACTGAAGTGAACTGATTTTAACTGAACCTAACTGAAGTGAACTGACTTTAACTGAACCTAATTGAAGTAAACTGACTTTAACTGAACCTAACTAAAGTGAACTGACTTTAACTGAACCTAACTAAAGTGAACTGACTTTAACTGAACCTAATTGAAGTAAACTGACTTTAACTGAACCTAACTAAAGTGAACTGACTTTAACTGAACCTAACTAAAGTGAACTGACTTTAACTGAACCTAACTGAAGTGAACTGACTTTAATTGAACCTAGGTGAAGTGAACTGACTTTAACTGAACCTAACTAAAGTGAACTGACTTTAACTGAACCTAACTGAAGTGAACTGACTTTAATTGAATTGAGCTGAACTGGCATTAACTGAGCTGAACTGGTGGAGGCAAATGAAAGGAAATCAATTGCATTAGTATTGAAATAAAGTCAAATTAATTTAAAATGTAGAAAGACAGAGAGATATAGAGAAAAGATATGTAGGTACTGTATGAAGCGAAATAGCTCCTCAGCTTAAGTGGTACCACATAAAAACCCTGTCCTCTGTGTGTGTAAGGGGTTGTCTGGGAGTCAAATGCAAATACAAGAGGCTGCTTTCTCTGATGGTGGGATGAGACACCTGTGCAAACTGCTGTGTCACCAATGCGGAGTGTGTGGACTGTGGCCAGACACACACATACACACAGGGCACAGCACTTTACACTCTGTCCCTTTGCTGTTTATATTCATCAACACACAAAGCCTGGGATCATTCGATTGGTGGAAAATGTCCTGATGTTGGGGCCGATTGCCACCTGCTGTTTTAGGTTACAGCCAATCCTATGTGACTCTCAGCTGAAATTAGAAGAGAATACATGGTTAACGCAGGGAGTTCTGTGTTTATTATTCAGCTTTTGACATCAAGACCTATAGTAACTACTAGGAAACTATTATCAGTGTGAAAATAGGACTGTTAGCGTAATGATCATTATAAGAAATTCACAATAGAAGTGAACAGTATTCAAAATATGTATGTGTAGTGATTACTTTAAGCTACTGTAATATTTGTGTTGTGATCTAATGCTGAAGGCTTCACTGGGTCTAGTGGCCATCTGTTTGCTCATTAGCTTACTTTGAACATTAGCTTAATGCACAAAATGATACACATGGGTTTTCTTTGATGAGGGGATTCAACTAGGCTGGGCACAAGGACAATACAGTACATACATGAACTGAGAAAAACATGCTCTGACATTGAGGTCCCTCATTTGGTGTGGACTACTATAAAGATGCCTTCCTACTAGCAGCACACTGAACCAGGATTTAGTTGGACGTGACCTGAGACTTGGATTTTGGTCCAGGTTGGTGGTTTGGTGTGTACAGTAAAGATGGAGAGTTCACGCCTGTCAAAATGGGGCAGAAGAAATTTTGGTCGGCACCAAACAGGCTAGGTGTGAAAGTTACAGGAGTAAAGTACTTCATTAGAAATAAAATAAAAGCAAAAGTGAAACTATGATTTTCGATACAGATTTAAATATACTCATTTAATTCACGTCATCCTGAAATAAAAATGCTTTCCAGTGTTTAACCCCACTCACAAGGTAGCACCTCAGAACTTATACAGGTGCACGCATTCCCAAGCCGTCCCCTGAAGAAACATTAGTTCACAATCAGTTTACATACGGTTATCCCATGTCTTCTTTTACGTCACTGTATTACACTCTTGATTCTAAAACACTGTGACGCTGTGTTAAATGATTTCAGAATGGAGTGATGTGCTAATCATTTAAATATTACAGTTAGTCAAATCTAGTACCAAGACAACATATCAGAAGTTCAGAAGAAAACCGAGATCTGTTTTTTGGAAAACAAATTTAACAGCAACACATTTCAAGGTACTCAAGGTGTAATAGCTGGTTAAAAAACACCTGATCCAGAAGGGCCGAAAAGGTCTTTCTCTGGGCCCAAGCCTATTTAATATAGACTGATGTGACATGGGAAAGAGTCCTGTGGGCCAACAAATAAAAAATGTAAAAGTCATGGATACCATGTCCACTGGGCTAAAGAAGAAAAGGACCACCTGGTTACCAGCATGATAGTATGAGTGTGCATTTATGCACATGGCATGAATGAATCTCTGAAGGATGTTACACAGTGTTTATAAAATCAGAGGTGATATAGCTGACCAGTTTCACCTAACATATAGCTTAATGCTATTTACTGTATGGAAGCTTTGTCTGCATCTCACTGACCCATCCGATCACCCTTTTCCTGTTCTGCTTCAGAAACTAATCAGACCTGACGTTTCTACACCGAACTCATCACCAAACTCTTCTTCTAGTCTTACTAATAGATCATGACTGTAGGCTCCTAGCAGCAGTAACGGAAACTGTAGGGTTTTAGTGTGATTAGCTACACACAGGTGTCACTGGTTTCACTGGTAACAGTGACTGAGTGTCATTCAGACTTTCAGGTCTGTTTCTCATTGTTACTCTCACACTCTCACAGTTATTCTATACTCAAAACTCTATATAATTACACATCCCTATCTTTTTATTTTGCTTTTGTGCTTGTTTTGTTATCCGGTGTGGACCAGAGAAGGATGGGTTCCTATTTTGCCTCTTGGCTGCGCTAAAGGTTTCTTCCTTATGCTCCCTTACATTAACGTCCCAAGCTTTTTGGAAATAAGAACCCAAGAACCCTTATAGGGAAAAGTGCACAGAAGTGCTGTGACAAGAGCGGCTATAAATTGTTACTTTGATGTCGTTATGAGAGTAAGGAACTGACAGGAATGGAAGTATGTGCCATATAACGACCCTTAGGGTTTAAGGGGTTCTGAAAAATACAAAAGCGTGAAACTGATAGCATCAAAGACATGGTTTTCATTCGAGCTGACAATAAGCAAACGTTGCACCACAAAAGGTCACAGCACAATGACCTCAGAGCTGGACGCTACGGCGCTAACTGCCACGATCCATTCAAACCTGCTTCCTCTTTACATGAGCATAATGAAAGGGTCCACTCACACACAAACTGCACACAGCCTGCCTCTGGACATTACTGCCATGACCTACACGTCTAGAATGACCAGTGAAAAGAGAGGCAGAAAGCGGCAGGATGAAAAGCTTCTCTTTATTCTTTGAGTGTCCTTGAGAGAATATCTGTCCTTTTGACCTCTGCTGACCCGAGGGGCTTGCTGGACCTGCTGGGACAGTGGCGTCTGTGTGTAAGAGTGACGGTCACTCTCTCTCTTTCCCTCTCTCTCTGGCCCTGAGGGGACGGCAAGGGACATGTTTAGCTCTAGCAATTACACACTCCGCTCTCGTCACGGGGCAGTGGCCTGCTTTCATGACGAGGGTCGTTCTCATGCCCCCCATTCTTTTCTCTCTGTCTCCCCAGAGACCACACAGAGCCCTCACTGTTAATGGGCAAAGAAGTGCCCTGCTTGACATCCCCCACCCCACCAACCCAGGTGGAATGGACCTGTAGCTTCAGGGCAGGGAAACAGAAGGGACGGACACGGAGCTGTCACCACATGCAAATTAAATACTCTCAAATGTGAAGAGAAGATTATATATATATATTATATATATTAGATATATTATATAATATAGTATATTATATTATGTTTGCAACAAAAATGCCACTGTTACGGAAGAGCATACTTCACTGTTAATGTAAATGTGTAATCAGACGTTTTTGCAAATATTAATTAAATATTAATTAAAAGGCCACAAGCATTTTCACTCATGGCTAAAACTACAAACATGCAAGACTGTTCCAGCAGCAGCGGTGATGTATTTGTATGGATCTGGTGTATTCCTATGCTTGTTCTGTTATTATATCCTTCAGTCCATATGGTCTGTTCTGGTTGGTTTCACCCAGAGTGAGAGGGAGAGAAAGAAGAGGGGGAAACTCATTTTTAGAGTCGTGATAACCTTTTCTGCTCTTCCTATCCATCTTTGTCCTTCACCGCTATAGCCAAAATGAAGACACTAATATACCACACACCCCAAACCAGTGCATCCTTCAGGGTTGGCAATCGCTGCCCTAAATCATGATAATGGTTACTGTGGGGCTGTTTATTTGTTGGCTACCTACATAAGGAGGTCATAAAATCCATAGAAGCACGTTCATTAAGCAGTACTTTAATGTTTATAAGCAGTGTTTGCCAATAACATAAGAGCTGTTATGATGTGCATAACAGTGGTACAAGTGCTCCGTTACAGTGAGACACGAAGACGCTCATTGTGAATGCTGAAAAAACACAAGAAACATAGCCTCTAAAGCAAATACTTACTAGGAGATTTACTGTACAGATCAGTTTCAGCAAAAATTCAAAGCTTGAACTTTCTAGTTCCTCCTTAAATGGTGCAGCAGTTATTATTACTATTAGGCCTGAGGAAACAGAATCTCACTGGATTCAAACAAGAATCTGGCATATAAGAAGCTGACTGCAGCATCGTATGGATCACTCGAAATTACAGCAAGTGTAATCCGGGCACCAAAACGTGGATGGAACTACTGCCCATCCTGTGCGGTCTGATGCTTCTGCTTCATCTGCCTTGACTGCATTCAGAACAGTTTCTAACCATGGTGCTTCACGTTATCCTGTACAGGAGGATACTTGGCCTGCATGCCACAGACCCATCTGAAGATCTTGCTATTTAATCACAAACTTTATTCTTTGCCTGCTTAAAGAACGAATCAGACATTCCCTCCTCTGCCCCGCTGAACACAATGCTTCTCTAACTCTTACTATTAGAACGTCATCGTAGGCATCTAACAGTAGTTCTGGGTTTTTACTGTGATAAACTCCTCACTGACTTCCAGGTCTGTTTCTCACTGTCACTCTCACACAAACAGTTATCGGTTATTCTATTCAATAATGCATATGATGGTAAACTCTTACCCCTTTGTGCTTGCTTTGCTATGTAGTGCTGGCCGAAGGAGGATGTCTTTCTTGGGCTTTTATCATCTATATTCTACTACTATGCAAATCCTTCCTCTACTCATTAGAAAGAATTCAGAACTGTAGCTGGATAATCAGGCTGAGTAGATTCTTTGTGCGATTGGACGATTTGTGATGCATCTTATAATTTCGTATATGTGTAATAAAATGTGTACACCTCTACTGCTGCCTTGTTCTCCCTACAGGAGCAGCAATAGGAGGAGCAGAGCCTGATCCTCTCTGTTTGGGGTAGTAGTAGAGGCCTGTGTCTTCTCCTCCTGAAAGGTAACTCCTGTCCTGACAGTGCAGTGCTCTGCAGAGCATCATCCCATACACACAAGCACATTGCATTCCTGACGGACTGTTATCTCTGCTCATGTCTCTGGCACTCAGCACAGAAACACTGCCCAGCATGGCTCACTCACAGTGTGTGTGTGTGTGTTGGAGAAGGGGTCTGAGGTCAACTACCATAAACAGTTAGTAACTTTCTGAAGGTTTGTGTCAGTTTATCTCACTTTAATTTATGTATCATGGAGTGTTTATTGAATCCATTACTGTTTATTGTGTGAGAGAGACAGAACCAGAGGATGAGAGAGAGTGAGGGAGAGAGAGACAGAGAGAGTGTAGGAGAGAGAGAATGAGTGTATATGTATAGTGTGTGGTGTTAAGGGATCCTGGAGGGTGTGTTAGTGTGTGTGTTACTGTTTTTTAAGTCATGTTTTAGTGTGTTTGTGTGGCTGTTTTACTGTATGTGTTTGTAACCGTTCAGTGTGTGTAGCTTTGCTTGTGTGGCTCTTTCAGTGTGTGTGTGTGTGTGTGTGTGTGTACGTGTGTGTGTGAGTGTGTACGTGTACGTGTGTGTGTACGTGTGTGTGTGTGTGTTTTAGCATGTTTAGCGTGTATGTATTCTTCAGCCTGTGTGTGTACGTGTGTGTGTGTGTGTTTTAGCATGTTTGTGTATGTATTCTTCAGCCTATGTGTGTGTGTGTGTGTATGTGTACGTGTGTGTGTGTGTGTGTATGTGTGTGTGTGTGTGTGTGTGTGTGTGTTTTAGCATGTTTGTGTATGTATTCTTCAGCCTGTGTGTATGTGTGTGTGTGTGTACGTGTGTGTGTGTGTGTGTGTGTGTTTTAGCATGTTTGTGTATGTATTCTTCAGCTTGTGTGTATGTGTGTGTGTACGTGTGTGTGTGTGTGTGTGTGTTTTAGCATGTTTGTGTATGTATTCTTCAGCTTGTGTGTATATGTGTGTGTGTGTGTGTTTTAGCATGTTTATGTATGTATTCTTCAGCTTGTGTGTATGTGTGTATGTGTGTGTACACGTGTGTGTGTGTGTGTGTTTTAGCATGTTTGTGTATGTATTCTTCAGCCTGTGTGTATGTGTGTGTGCATATGCTTGTAGAAGTGAGTTTTATTGAGTGTTTGTATATGTTTTAGTGCGTGTGTTCTTCAGAGTATGTTTTAGTGAGTGTGTATATGTGTGTATGCATGCTTTAGGATGTGTGCATCAGTGTGTGCTTCAGAATGTGTGTTTTAGTGTGTGTGGGTTTCTGTGTGGCTATTTTAGTGTGCATGTTTTAATTGTGTATTTTATCATGTTTGTGTGTGTATGCTTATATGTAAACATATTTGTATGTGTATATATGTGTGTGTGTGTGTATTGTGTGTTTATCTGTGTGTGTATGTTTTAGTGTACATGTGTTTTTATTGGTGTGTGTATGTGTATGCTTGCTCGTGTGTACGTTTCCGTGTGTGTGTTTTAATCTTTGTGTATATGTGTGTAACTTAGTTTGTGTCCCTTAGTGTGTATGTTTTGTGTTTTAGCATATGTGCTTCGGTATTAGTTCAAGTGTGTGCTTTAGTGTATGTGTTGGTATATTTGGTTTCCTGGTGTGTTTCTGTGTGTGTTTCAGTTTGTATGTTTAAGTGTGAGTGCATTTGTGTGTGTACTACAGTGTTTGTGTGTGTGTGTGTGTGGTTCCTGGTCTGGACAGGAACTGGCAGTGTGCCATTATCTGACAGCCAGCAGACCCAGGTGCACAGAGCCCAGGTGTGTGTCTATGAATAACACAATGAGCAAGTGCAAACAAACAGAGAGAGAGAGAGAGAGAGAGAGAGAGAGAGAGAGAGAGAGAGAGAGAGAGAGAGAGAGAGAGAGAGAGAGAGAGAGAGAAAGAGAGAGAGAGAGAAAGAGAGAGAGAGAGAGAGAGAGAGAGAGAGAGTGAGAGAGAGAAAGAGAGAGAGAGAATGAATGCAAATGGATCAGGCCCGGTGTCATGGCTCACCTGTTGAACACCTGCAATATTCAGTGGAGCACAAAGCAGAAAGCACAGCCTCTAATCAAGCCTTTAAGGAGCGTGAACTCTTCAGTGTTTATCCAGCCCTGTTTACATCCCATTTCGCTTCCATGGGTGATTGCAGCGGGTATGGAAAAAAGGCAAATCCGCCTTTAAACAAACTTGCAGAAAGTTTCCTCCACTCATATTAATTATGATGTATCACGTTGTGTCCTCTCTCTAGAGCATTCCATCTCCATTTCACCTTCCACCATTAAAAACACATCAGGGATTAAGGAGGCAATCAAAGTCTGTTATAGAGAGCGAAATCCTTTAAGTCTGGCATTACCACACACCTCACAAAGCACAGAGGTGTTCTAATCCACACACACACGCCAATCCTGCTAATGCATTCACAGCATATTCAAGCACCACACACTCAGCTCCAATTTCTATTCACGATACTGAGTCAAGTTTTAATATTCCATATGAAACCTATATGAGGTTTGTTATGCACATGCGGAAGGACTGCAAATCCGTTCTCTTTTTCTTTTTTTAAATCCTTTTCTTCTTTGCCATGTATGATTTTGAATACTGTGTGCTACATGTATGTAATGAATCTATATTCCTTTAATTCACAAACATATACATCCAGACACAACGTCTAATTTGTTTAATCCCAAATGAAGCCACTGCCCATTCCACCTGCTACCTAGGTCTTCTTATATCACACTTGCACTTCTACAAAGTTGGCACATGCTTCCTTCAGTATACCTGAATATACTGCTAACATATCAGGCAAGAAGGAGCCATGAATTGTTGTGGGATCTTCTGACAGTATGGCCAACATTTAGTTGACTGTGCCACTGGAGCCAGTGCACATCATCATTGCTTGTGTAATCTCTTTAGAAAAGCACTGACAATAGAATTGGACCACTTGGAGCGGCCGCACATGCGCCTAATTGGTTTAAAGTAGCACTCTCATGCTCAAGTAAGGTCAGGTCGGGACATTTTCCAATAGCTTTGGACTTGCCAAGAACATGACAATACAGTATTTCTAGCAGAGATGAGTCTGAAAACTCGATACAAAATATAAACTGACTGCAAATATAATCAGCAATGCAGGGCTAATTTAACAATGTCACTTAAGCAGTATAGGACTTTAAAGGTAACACCTTGAGAGTTATATTAAACATCCAGCAAAGCTGGAATAAAAATAAGATATAGATATGATACACTTATTGATCAGACATACTTGAGAACTGTATAGGTGTGGCTAATCAGCAGCTTGACTGACAGCTTTCTGTCCAACACTCCTAGCCTGTTCTGCCACTCATACAAAGCTAAAATTCATTATCCAGCTTTTATGTGACACTAATTGGAGGAAAAAAGTCACAGATGATCAGATGTGTAGACGAACGGATGGACAGATAAACAGACAGAGGGATGAAGCAGACACACAGTAAGATTAATGTTAAAGATTAAGCTCCTTGTTTTTTACTCTGATTCGGGCTTTTTTGTGGGAGGGGCTCTTATTGCAAGTTTGCTTTCACCACTGTTAGTGTCTTCTGATGTGTGAATCGATAAGCTCATGAGAACAATAAACCAATGGCAGCTGGCAAATGACAATAAGCTCAGTGACTAGCAAGCGGTGTGGTACATCCTTATGCAGGAAGCTGCAAATCAGAGTCATATATTATAGAACTATCAAATTAGAATATTACAGCATGTTATGACCATTGGCAAAAATCTAACATCTGTACAGATGTGCAAATTAGCATTTCAGAGGATTTAATGTAATACAGCAAGGAGGTGTGTTTGATTTAGTTTAAATTTGAATCGCAATGTCCACTGCCCACTCGTCCAAACGTCCACTGTGGTTAATGAGCACTACACCTCTGGGGAAAAAGCTGTTGGTGCATCTGGTTGTGCTGGTTTTGAAGACCCTTGAAGAGTCTTCTGGCAAAGTGTCTGGAAGAGGTGATGTCCAGGATGAGAAGGGTCAGCTGTTATTGGCCAATGCACTTCATCACCCTGCTGTTGGAGATGTCCTGAAGTAATGGCAGATGATGTCCAATAATCATTTCCATACTCCTGATTATGTGCTGGAGTTTGGCTCATTCATGTGAGGTGAAGGTAGCAAGCCAGATGGTTATGAATGATATAAGGACGGACTTAATGATGTTTTGAATTTGTCTTTACAGCAGCCCTACGAGGAACTATACTCTGTGAAAGATTTTAGCCATGTAGAATGGTGGAAGACCCTCTCAGTGCAAGCTTCACTGGTCACCATGACATAACTTGGGGTGCTTAGCCTGCACTACTACCTGCAGTGCTAGGAGTGAATAAACTAGAGACCGCCGCTTTCAGAGGAACCTAGGATCACTTCTCTAGACCAATTCCCAGTCTAAAAATCACAGTCTAAAAACAAAACAGCTGAATGCTCAGGGTTATATACTCATCATCAAAAGAAAAGTTTGCACCCAGAAGGGTCAAACTGCAATGCCTACAGACGTGGTGTCTCTCAGTATGGTGTTGGGCCACCATGTTTGGTAATGCAACATGCCAGATGTCTCAGGATGGAGTTGTAGAGGTTCCTAATAGTGTCCTATGATAATCCATCACATCCATCTTGAATATTCTCACGCAGTACAGGCAGACTGTGCGGTAGGGGTGGAGGTGGAGTGAAACCAGGCCTTCTGGACATGTGATGCATGACAACAAACATGTTGGCTCTGTCCACTTTGCCTCTACACATGGATTCGTTGGTCGTCTCCAACAAGAAAAAATCAGGACTCGTCACTGAAAATGACCCGCTGACATTCTGAGTCACTTTGTGACAGTCTGGCAGGACACCATTGCAGTCTTGGGTGACACTGACATGGTGTTAGCGGCAGTCACGGTAGTGGTCTGCATGCATATGGTACTGCGCCGTGCAGCCGTGCACCAATGATCCACTGCTCCACTGCTTTCATACTTGCAGGTACTGTATATAGGATAACATTCCACAAACAGCATGAACTCTGTAAGCGTAAGAAGTGATAGATTGTGTTTGTCATGTGCACAAACAACGTGAAGAGCTTTCATATGCATCATTCTGTTCAAACGCTTTAATGATAATTGCTAATTGTGTATATGATGCATGTCTTCTTTGATATGCAAATGATCTCTAGGCTACAGTCAGGATATTCTGTCAATGACGAGAATATGCTGTATAAGAAAAAATGGGAGAAATAGAGAGGTACAGGAGAAATGTGGAAGTGTCTGTATAAGTAGCCAGTGTGGCATGAATCACCTGTTGTGCAGCGAAGCATGAAACCTTTAATGTCTGGGCGTTTACACTGCTACTGACATGCATATAGGAGAGGTGTTACAGGGGTCAGACTCTCATATCTGACACTTAAATAAAGCAGCCTTACATTAAAAATGGAAATACGTTCAACAGAAATAGAGGAGCAAATATAAGAGAGAAACAGAGATGGAGAGGTGTAGAAAGGGGAGAGAAAAAAAAGAGCGAGAGAGAAAGCCATAAGAAGGAATAATAAAAAAAAAAACAGAATGAGTGAAAAAGAGAGGGAGGAGAAAACAAGAAAGAAAGAGAATGGAGGAGAGAGGAAAAAGAGAGAGAACCAACAAAAGGGATAAAGATAGAGATATGAGAAGAGAGAAGGAGAAAAACAGAGAAAGAAAGAAAAAAGAGTAGTGAGAGGAATCATAAAGAGAGCCAGGACAAAAAATAGATGGAGACAGAAGAGAGAGAGAGACAGAGAGAGAACATGAAAAGAACGAGAGAGACAGGTAAGAAAGAAAATGGGAGGAGGGATAGGGAGGGAGGGAGAGACAGAAGAGGGAGATGAAAACAAAAGAGAAATAAAGAGAAAGAATAAGATGAAGAGACTGAAAACAGTGACAAGAAATAAGAGACACAGAGAAACAGGGAAAGAAAAAAGAGATGACAGATTAGAGAGAGAAGACAGTGATAGAAGGAGAAATGAGAAGGTGAGAAAAAGAGAAATAAAAAACACAGATGTAGAGAAAAGACAGAAAATGGCTATATAGATGGAGAAAAGGAAAGAAGTAAATAAGGGTAAGAGAGACAGGGAGAGGTAGACAACAAAAGGACAAAAGAAAGGAAGACTGAAGGTATAAAGAGAAAAGAGAGGGGAAGAGAAAAATAGATGGCAATAGAGTGAGTGTGAAACAAATGGGAGAGAGCACAGAGAAAATGGGAAGGACTAGAGGGGGTGAGAGAGAAAGAGCAAAGGAAAGAGAGAGAATGAAAAAGAAAGAGCGAGCTGGAGATAAAAGAGAGAGATGGATGGATAAAAATTGAAATCCGTAAACGAGGCTCTCCTGAGACCGAGCCTTGCTTCGTCTCTCCTGCCAGTCAGTGCTGCAGGTGCCTGTAAACACACAGGGAGAGAGTACGCTTCAGTGGAGCATACAGCAGCACTCTGCTCTGAATACTCAACACACACGCACACACACACCTACACACACGCGCACACACACCTACACACACGCACTCATACACTCACTCACACAGAGAAAATCCATAGGGCCTAAACCGCACACTGAAAGCTTAACAGCCTTTGGTTGGGTATCCAACATATCTAGGCTCTTCTGTAACTTGTGTCCATCTTTAAACCACCCTATACAAACCATCTTCTACAAATCACCCTATATAGACCCCCATTTCCTAAGACCCCGACACGAGCACAGCCCAGTGTACAGGAGCTACAAGAAGCTGTCTCAACTTACTCACCCCAGTCCATCGAGACAGTCAAGACAAAGCAAGAATATCGACCACTGCCAGTTTTCCGAGGCAGTAAGGGAGCAGAAAAGGAAAGAAAAACTCCAGGTGGCGGTAGCTAGTCGTTAGCGCGCTACTGGAGCAAGTACCATGGAGAGTTCAAAGCTAGAGTGAAAACAGAACAAACGGTACTTTTGCCCACAGGCTCTGGAACAGAGCAACCCAGGGTAGAGAACTGAAGGCCTATGCATTAATGATGGACAGGCAGAACATTCCACAAGTCTGCTTCAAAGAATCATCACAGAGTTATCGCAGGCTCATACTCTGATAAAAAAAAAAAAAACGATGCGGCCGTGTTTTCTAGCTGTCCGTTGCCGCACCCACAGCTCCTTAAAATAAAGACGTCAAAAAAGTTTCTTTAGATGAACAACTTTTGGTTCTTTAAGGAACCTCAATGATGAGCTACTTGAAAGTATCGCTCATTGAAAGGTTCTTTAGAGAACCACGTACCACTTCAGACAGGCCTTGTAAATAAAGGGCAGCATGGTGGCACAATGGCTAACGCTATCGCCTCACAGCAAGAAGGGGCTGGGTTCAATTCCCCTGGCCAGTTGAGCAGGAACCCATCTGTGTAAAGTTTACATTACCAGGCATGGCATTTAGCAGACACTCTTATCCAGAGCAACTTACAGAAGTGCTGAGTGTTCAGTCAGAGACTGTAACCTAGCTAGTACAGATAGAGCAGTGGTTCACAGCCCGGGTCGTGGAGGCAACCTGTAACTCTGAAAGGGCTAGTTAGTGGTCTGATAAGTTCAGTCAGGTGTGAAAATGTAAAAGCACTAAAATGTAAAACATCCAGGACCAGAATTGAGAAACACTGGGTTAAACCAAACCCACCTTGAGCTCAAAAATCCTCATCTGGACAACATCTTACTTTCTGGTAGTACTCCCTCTTTTAACTCCCTCTTTTAATTTCCCTGTCACCCAGATAGTGGAATGAACTTCCACTGCCTGTCTGAAGAACAGACTCTCTCACAGTCTTCAAGCAGGGTGGTGGTACTCAGGACCAGGTTTGGGAACCACTGTTGCATACCAACACTGTGCAGGTATAGTGTTACAGTGAGGTGAAGGTGAGATAGCAAATTAAGAAAATAAATGGACAACAGTCAGTAACCATAAGGTTACTAAGACCATTGCCATAAGAGCTATATATTGCCACTGCTATATACTGTGTAAATAATATGTAAATTGTATGTTATTTGTCCCCATATAGTTTGTACGTTGCTTGTAGATTGTTTATATTGTATATTATAAAGTGTCTGTATGTATTGTGTACATGTGGAGTCGTGGTGTATATTGTGTATACTGTGTAGAGTGTATATTATACCGTGTCTGTATGTATTGTGTATAGGTGGAGTCGTAGTGTATATGGTGTATACTGTGTAGAGTGTGTATTATACGGTGTCTGTATGTATTGTGTATATGTGGAGTCGTGGTGTATATTGTGTATGCTGTGTAGAGTGTATATTGTACAGTGTCTGTATGTATTGTGTACATGTGGAGTCGTGGTGTATATTGTGTATACTGTGTAGAGTGTATATTATAAAGTGTCTGTATGTAGTGTGTATATGTGGAGTCGTGGTGTATATTGTGTGTACTGTGTAGAGTGTATATTGTACGGTGTCTGTATGTACTGTGTATATGTGGAGTCGTGGTGTATATTGTGTATGCTGTGTAGAGTGTATATTGTACGGTGTCTGTATGTATTGTGTATATGTGGAGTCGTGGTGTATATTGTGTATACTGTGTATACTGTGTAGAGTGTATATTGTACAGTGTCTGTATGTATTGTGTATATGTGGAGTCGTGGTGTATATTGTGTATACTGTGTAGAGTGTATATTGTACAGTGTCTGTATGTATTGTGTACATGTGGAGGCGTGGTGTATATTGTGTATACTGTGTAGAGTGTATATTGTACAGTGTCTGTATGTATTGTGTATATGTGGAGTCATGGTGTATATTGTGTATACTGTGTAGAGTGTATATTGTACAGTGTCTGTATGTATTGTGTATATGTGGAGGCGTGGTGTATATTGTGTATACTGTGTAGAGTGTATATTGTACAGTGTCTGTATGTATTGTGTATATGTGGAGTCGTGGTGTATATTGTGTATACTGTGTATACTGTGTAGAGTGTATATTGTACAGTGTCTGTATGTATTGTGTATATGTGGAGTCGTGGTGTATATGGTGTATACTGTGTAGAGTGTATATTATACGGTGTCTGTATGTATTGTGTATATGTGGAGGCGTGGTGTATATTGTGTATACTGTGTAGAGTGTATATTGTACAGTGTCTGTATGTATTGTGTATATGTGGAGTCGTTGTGTATATTGTGTATACTGTGTAGAGTGTATATTATACAGTGTCTGTATGTATTGTGTATATGTGGAGTCGTGGTGTATATTGTGTATACTGTGTAGAGTGTATATTGTACAGTGTCTGTATGTATTGTGTATATGTGGAGTCATGGTGTATATTGTGTATGCTGTGTAGAGTGTATATTGTACAGTGTCTGTATGTACTGTGTATATGTGGAGTCGTGGTGTATATTGTGTATGCTGTGTAGACTGTATATTGTACAGTGTCTGTATGTATTGTGTATAAGTGGAGTGGTGGTGTATATTGTGTATACTATGTAGAGTGTATATTGTACGGTGTCTGTATGTATTGTGTATATGTGGAGTCGTGGTGTATTGTGTATGCTGTGTAGAGTATATATTGTACGATGTCTATATGTATTGTGTATATGTGGAGTCGTGGTGTATATTGTACGGTGTCTGTATGTATTGTGTATATGTGGAGTCGTGGTGTATATTGTGTATACTGTGTAGAGTGTATATAATACGGTGTCTGTATGTATTGTGTATATGTGGAGTCGTGGTGTATATTGTGTATGCTGTGTAGAGTGTATATTGTACGGTGTCTGTATGTATTGTGTATATGTGGAGTCGTGGTGTATATTGTGTATACTGTGTATACTGTGTAGAGTGTATATTGTACAGTGTCTGTATGTATTGTGTATATGTGGAGTTGTGGTGTATATTGTGTATACTGTGTAGAGTGTATATTGTACAGTGTCTGTATGTATTGTGTACATGTGGAGTCGTGGTGTATATTGTGTATACTGTGTAGAGTGCATATTATAAAGTGTCTGTATGTAGTGTGTATATGTGGAGTCGTGGTGTATATTGTGTGTACTGTGTAGAGTGTATATTGTACGGTGTCTGTATGTACTGTGTATATGTGGAGTCGTGGTGTATATTGTGTATACTGTGTAGAGTGTATATTATACGGTGTCTGTATGTATTGTGTATATGTGGAGTCGTGGTGTATATTGTGTATGCTGTGTAGAGTGTATATTGTACAGTGTCTGTATGTATTGTGTATATGTGGAGTCGTGGTGTATATTGTGTATACTGTGTATACTGTGTAGAGTGTATATTGTACAGTGTCTGTATGTATTGTGTATATGTGGAGTTGTGGTGTATATTGTGTATACTGTGTAGAGTGTATATTGTACAGTGTCTGTATGTATTGTGTACATGTGGAGGCGTGGTGTATATTGTGTGTACTGTGTAGAGTGTATATTGTACAGTGTCTGTATGTATTGTGTATATGTGGAGTCATGGTGTATATTGTGTATACTGTGTAGAGTGTATATTGTACAGTGTCTGTATGTATTGTGTATATGTGGAGGCGTGGTGTATATTGTGTATGCTGTGTAGAGTGTATATTGTACAGTGTCTGTATGTATTGTGTATATGTGGAGTCGTGGTGTATATTGTGTATACTGTGTATACTGTGTAGAGTGTATATTGTACAGTGTCTGTATGTATTGTGTATATGTGGAGTTGTGGTGTATATTGTGTATACTGTGTAGAGTGTATATTGTACAGTGTCTGTATGTATTGTGTACATGTGGAGGCGTGGTGTATATTGTGTGTACTGTGTAGAGTGTATATTGTACAGTGTCTGTATGTATTGTGTATATGTGGAGTCATGGTGTATATTGTGTATACTGTGTAGAGTGTATATTGTACAGTGTCTGTATGTATTGTGTATATGTGGAGTCGTGGTGTATATTGTGTATACTGTGTAGAGTGTATATTGTACAGTGTCTGTATGTATTGTGTATATGTGGAGTCGTGGTGTATATTGTGTATACTGTGTAGAGTGTATATTGTACAGTGTCTGTATGTATTGTGTATATGTGGAGTCGTGGTGTATATTGTGTATACTGTGTAGAGTGTATATTGTACAGTGTCTGTATGTACTGTGTATATGTGGAGTCGTGGTGTATATTGTGTATACTGTGTAGAGTGTATATTATACCGTGTCTGTATGTATTGTGTATATGTGGAGTCGTGGTGTATATTGTGTATACTGTGTAGAGTGTATATTGTACAGTGTCTGTATGTATTGTGTATATGTGGAGTCATGGTGTATATTGTGTATGCTGTGTAGAGTGTATATTATACCGTGTCTGTATGTATTGTGTATAGGTGGAGTCGTAGTGTATATGGTGTATACTGTGTAGAGTGTATATTATACAGTGTCTGTATGTATTGTGTATATGTGGAGTCGTGGTGTATATTGTGTATGCTGTGTAGAGTGTATATTGTACGGTGTCTGTATGTATTGTGTATATGTGGAGTCGTGGTGTATATTGTGTATGCTGTGTAGAGTGTATATTGTACGGTGTCTGTATGTATTGTGTATATGTGGAGTCGTGGTGTATATTGTGTATACTGTGTATACTGTGTAGAGTGTATATTGTACGGTGTCTGTATGTATTGTGTATATGTGGAGTCATGGCGTATACTGTGTATACTGTGTAGAGTGTATATTATACCGTGTCTGTATGTATTGTGTATATGTGGAGGCGTGGTGTATATGGTGTATACTGTGTAGAGTGTATATTGTTCAGTGTCTGTATGTATTGTGTATATGTGGAGTCGTAGTGTATATGGTGTATACTGTGTAGAGTGTATATTGTACAGTGTCTGTATGTATTGTGTATATGTGGAGTCGTGGTGTATACTGTGTATACTGTGTAGAGTGTATATTGTACAGTGTCTGTATGTATTGTGTATATGTGGAGTCGTTGTGTATACTGTGTGTACTGTGTAGAGTGTATATTGTACAGTGTCTGTATGTATTGTGTATATGTGGAGTCGTGGTGTATATTGTGTGTACTGTGTAGAGTGTATATTGTACAGTGTCTGTATGTATTGTGTATATGTGGAGGCGTGGTGTATATTGTGTATGCTGTGTAGAGTGTATATTGTACAGGGTCTGTATGTACTGTGTATATGTGGAGTAATTCTGTATACTGTGTATACTGTATAGAGTGTATATTGTACCATGTGTGTATGTACGGTGTATATGTGGAGTAATTCTGTATACTGTGTATACTGTGTAGAGTGTATATTGTACAGTGTCTGTATGTATTGTGTATATGTGGAGTCGTTGTGTATACTGTGTGTACTGTGTAGAGTGTATATTGTACAGTGTCTGTATGTATTGTGTATATGTGGAGTCGTGGTGTATATTGTGTGTACTGTGTAGAGTGTATATTGTACAGTGTGTGTATGTACTGTGTATATGTGGAGGCGTGGTGTATATTGTGTATGCTGTGTAGAGTGTATATTGTACAGTGTCTGTATGTACTGTGTATATGTGTAGTAATTCTGTATACTGTGTATACTGTGTAGAGTGTATATTGTACCATGTGTGTATGTATGGTGTATATGTGTAGTAATTCTGTATACTGTGTATACTGTGTAGAGTGTATATTGTACCATGTGTGTATGTACGGTGTATATGTGGAGTAATTCTGTATACTGTGTATACTGTGTAGAGTGTATATTGTACCATGTGTGTATGTACGGTGTATATGTGTAGTAATTCTGTCTACTGTGTATACTGTGTAGAGTGTATATTGTACCATGTGTGTATGTATGGTGTATATGTGGAGTCATTGTGTATATTGTGGGCTGTCAGTTAGAATAGAGAGACACAAACTGCCGAAACCAAATTCCTTGTGTGTGTCAGCATACTTGGCTTATAAACCTAATTCTGACCATATTGAGCACTGGAGCAGATCAAATCGGCAGTTAGTGTAGATACAAGGCAGGTGTGCTTAATGATGTGAGTGAGTGTGTACTGAGTCATACAAGATGAATAATACAGGGTGTGGTTAGTTGAGCTGGTGCAACGCTTGGTGCAGGATACAGTTCAGGTTAGCTTAGGTCTGAGGGAGACCATCTGTTATGCTTTCATCAGCTAGACACCATCTTACAAAAATACTAAACCTATTTACTGTAGATTATGTGTGTTTATCGCAAAGCCTGACACCATCAGTTAAATCCTCGCAGTAGAAGAGAGGAAGCTATGTGCACTCTCTATGCTGTAAATCTCTCCCATTTTGCACCAATGCTAGAGTATGATTATGATTCATCGCTAGACAAACACTGGAACGTTTTTGTGGGAGGTGTAGGGCTGTATGTGTGTGGGAAGGCCTCTCAGCGACACGGAGAGGGAGGTGGACCCAAGCAGGAGTAATTACTCTGCCTGACATACTTCACATGACTAATGAGACGATCGCAGGCCGCCACAACTAGTCCATTTGTCACCCAAAAGCTTCGGTGCCATGCAACGCATCTCCTAGCTGTGCAGCTAGGGTTAAGCTAAACACCGTCTCGGTAGCGCCTGATTAATTCCTGCGTAAAAGACGTGGGAATAAAATCCAATAGATCATTTCCAATTAGCCCGGATCTCCAGTACAGAACAGGCGCCAAGGTCACCCAACCTTTTGTAAGTTGCATTAATTACTGGGCATTGCTCAGGCGGCCCAGCGCTGCGCTAGATCTAATAGCAGGCAGGGTCAGTGAAATCGATTTCAGCACTGCACTGAAGGTAGCACAGATCAATGGCCAAGTCAGCTGTGCAGGCCACAGTCAGTAGCATCAGAAAGACAGATGGGATGGAGGGAAGCTCAGGGAGTGAAGCGTGGAACAGCTGTTGAAAATGTGCAAAAGTACAGATGAAATTCTAATTGATTATTTATTATTTGATATATATTTCTATTTGAAATTCGTATATCGCATGTCATATAAAAGCTCGGCTAATGTTTAATAACTTAGCCAAGGCAGTTGGCAACCCTTTCTCAACCCTGGTCCTGGAGGCACCATGCCCTGCACATTTTAGTGCTGTTCCTGCGCCCAATGTCACCCCCCCGCCCCCAAGTCCCGCATATTGAGCTGAAATGTGCCGGGCAGGGTGCCTCCTGGACCAGGGCTGAGAAAGACTGCTACAAACATCTATTATCTGTTAGCTACTTTAACAAACTAGACACTGAACATCTCTTGGCTGATTTGGTACATGTGGGGCACATGGTCTTCTATGTTTTTAAGAGAAGGTCTAAAGATTTCTGTGAAATAAAAAGTTAATATGTGTATTTATCAGTTCAACTGTTTAATGTAACACCAGCCTACGATGTTTATTGTCCTTGGTCCTGGGTTCTAAGGTTGTTTTCTTAATTGATAAGGCCTAAAATGCACAGTAAATGGCTATTGGTCCTCATAAACATGGCTTTTGTGGTCAGGACAATAGTGGTACACATAGCAGTATGAGTACAGGTGTGTTAAAACAGCCATTTCAGTGTATGTTCCAGATGGGTAAGTGGATAGTGGATACAGAGCTACAGGTAATTTAAAGGGCATCAAGAGGCTGCAGCATCCGGCAGATGCATTCTGCTACGTCTGTGGACAATTTATCAAGACAAGAGTGAAAAAGTACTCTGGGAAGCATCTGCTAAGATGGCCTACAAGGCATACTTCAGCATGCCTGTCGGGGATCTGTTTATATCTGCTGGGTTTGTGTTTTACACATAAGCAATTGGAATATAGCACATAGAAGCATAGAAGCATGAAACACCCAACAGAAAATTACTAGAAAGGTCAAGCAAGCTTTCCTATTGGTCAGACCTTCTGGAGTTAGATTTAAAGTAAAGTACATGTTCATATGTTCATACGAGCTATTTGTGAGATGACACAACCTGTGGAGTTCATACTCCAATCAAATAAGAGGCAACCTATTACCAGAAAGTTGTTGTGTCCATTCCTATTTTAGGAAACAAGGCAATTCCCAGTCCCTCCTCCCCCTCCTCGCTCCTCACCAGTCTAGAGGAAACATTGTGAGTTCAGCATCCCTTTACTCTCCAAGAGTGTTCCCAAAAGAGTCATGGAAAGCAACAGCAATATTAACTCTTGTTCCGCCTTTTTGTTTGTTGTTTGAGTGAGTGGTGGTCATGATAGTTGCTTGCCAGGAGCTTCAGCTATCATTGTGTTTACTCCTCCTTTCATTGGCTGCCTGCTCTTAAATAAGCTAACAAAGAGCAGAACCTTCAGGGCAGCAGTACTGCTTCTTCGTCTTCTCATGTTGGACTGAAAGTACACTCAATTCTATAGTGACTCACTATCACCCCTTCAGGTACAAAGTGGTGCTAGCTGAGCTAGCCAGCTGGTTAGCATACTGACTTTAGCAGATATCACTTAAAATACAAGTGATATACACTGGCGTCTTCAACATACCACCACTGTCATTTATTCATATTCTGTTAATACTTTTTGCTCATTTTGGAATGCTTTATGCCAAACACTCTTATCTTTAAATAAAACGTCAAATGTCTGCATTTAATACAAAATGACCAAAAATCTTATAAAGTGAATTCCCATTAGTCTAGCGCTACCGTACTACTACAGTAACATAGGGGTGCTAGTGGAAATGTATCACAGATACATAGGTATTTTATTTTGCTTGTTTTTAACTGACTTTTAAAACTCAAACTGAAGGCTTAGCTTTAATAGCACCAAGCAGCAATGATAATTCTAACACATGCAATAGGAAACATCCTTCAGTTCTGCACATTTACTTCTGTGATGGTTTATGAATTCTTATTCTCCACCACTACTGCAAAATCTGCAGGAACTGAGTGAGAATATTCAAGCTTGGGCTGGATTTTCACAGGACACCAATAGGAAACTCTACAAGTCCATACAGCAACATGCAATATGGTGGCCTAAAAACATACTAAGAGACACTACTTCTGTATGGGTAGCTCAAAAAGTGTTGCCCATATCAGTCTAAATGTATCATCATTTAATGTTCCTGGTAACCTTTATCTTCTTTCCCAATAGCACTGTAATCCCACACTTCCTTCTGGGTGCAGCTATAATTTTTGATGGTGAGTATATTGATTGTAAAAACAGTTCTTTGGCAACAATATCCAGAAAGTCAGAGAAGTAATATACAGTTTGTCCTTCCCAATCCTTTGCCATCAAAAGATAAACACATGTAAACAAAAATGTCCATTGATGGTCCAGTCCAGTCCAGTTATATCAATTTTCAAATGTTAATGGTAATCATGTGACATACAGAAAACTAGGGTATGCAAAAATAGAAAGTGGGTTAAAAGAGATAATAGCAACACTAAAATATGAAAAAAAATATTAAAAACGTGCAATATGATATTATTATTGCCTTCATTAAATCAGTATGCTTGTACGCAGCATTGTGTTTTTGTATGCTGGTTATTATTTGGATTGTGGATTGTGATTCTTAGGTGAACGTTTCCGGAAAGTCGAGCCAGTGTAGAACATGAAATCTATATGTCCAGCTTGGCCAAGTCCTTCGCCACTGAGGCACTCAACAAGTCAATAGCACATTAATATTCAAGGGGCGACCTCAACACTATTGTGAGCATAGCTCCATCGAACCTCTGACAATGGCAGCACATTCAAAAACGCATGCACAGACTGTAGCGGCTATAGAGTGGATTAGCAATGGCGGTGCCGCTTTTTCCTTGATAAGTTCGGCTCCTACTGTTTGTCCACTATTGGCCACCTGTTGCTCCTAATGAGCACAGCGAGGTGTGAATTTGAATCGCTCCCAGCTGCAGGGCCGGGTTCATGAACTAACACGGCCCTCCAGGCTGGAGCTGACATCAGTGGCAGTGGGCATGGCCAGGCCAGGCTACCACATAGCTGCCAGTAGCCTAATGACCGGAGCTGAACGAAGCCTTTCCAGCACAGACGGTCCCCCACCTAGCCCACGCTAGCACAGGTGGCCTCCTGGGAGGTCTCCCACAGCCAGAGCTGCCATGGTAGCAGCTGAGTCTCCACCACACGTTTCGTTAACAAGGTAAGACCGTAACTGCAGGCAGATAGATGCAGCACGAAACGACAAAACAGCAATCGCATTGAGATGCTGCCAAAAGGCCTTTCATGATTACATAATCGCCTGACCACAGGCATTAGCTTTCATAATTATGTGTTTACATCATAACAGAATAAAACTGAGCCGTGCTTTCATCAGTCAGGCTGAGGCAAATTAACAACCTGAATGCACTGTTCTTCACGACTTCATTTTGTTTTGTTTGAAAGAATAATTCAGCAAAAATGAAGGCAAAACATGCGGGGTGTCCAAACTTGCTTCTTTCATTTGAGCTAATGTAGCTAATAAGATGCTAATGAAAGCTGTGCGTACAGAAATAGGCAAACTATTGATCCTAATAATTCAATGTGAATTATTTTAAATGTCTGCATAATTCAATGGTTAAGATATAAACAAAGGCGTTCAGAGTGGTTTGATGTGAAACCTGGCCATTCCAGGATATCTTACAGAGTCAGAAATGTTTATGGTGATGGTGGTGGTGGTGGTAATAAGAGGCCATAAGGTAGTTATGACTTGAGACACGAGATAATGACTGCATATCCTGAAATCACACGACAAATGTCATAGTGAGAAAACAACTTTTGTTATCTAGACATCAAAAGATACAGAAGAAAAGAGTCCAAGACCAGGTCCAAATGTATGTCCTAAAAAGTAATTATCATTATCAGGACTATACCTTTTGTTATCTTGAGATTACAAGACGTATAAAGTTCTAAAGATAACAAAATATGTGTTCTCAAAGTTTTATGTCTTGTGATTAACAATTTATTATCTTGAGATCAAAAAACAACTAAAGGATTGTGTCAGGTGACACAATCTGTTAAATTCATACTCGAATAGGGGGCAACATCTTTCCAGAAAGTTGTGCTGCCCATCCCTGTAATAAGAAACAAGGAAATGCACAGTTCCCCGCCTCCTCCTGTTGGCATTAACAGCAGTTTAGTTAAGTCAAGTAGTCTTATTGTCAATACGTCAATATGTACCAGACATACAGAGGATTTAAACTGCGTTACCCTCCATCCCAGGGTGTAGCAAATAAACATTTAACGATAAATAGATTACAACTACAACAATAAACAGAAAATAAACTGACGCAAGACATACGACAAAATAAAATAAAGGCCCTGAGACAGACATAAATGAGACAGTAAGACAATAAGGACGATAAAGTGACGTGCACTAGCAGAACTAAGATGTAGCATTAAAGTGGATATGACAGTGGCAGTATAAACAGTAGGGCAGGTTAAATAACAGTCTAGAAATTTTGTTCAGCTTCAACTTTACCCATTGTACTCACCAAGAACCTCTCCAGCCGCGGAACACAACACCAGCGTTGACATTTGTTTTGCTTCAATCACTTTCTTTAGTTGCTGCTGAACCATGAGCAGCAGCAGGTCATTATAATGGTTTCTAGCCATCCTTACATTTACCGTTCATTTCATAGGGTGCCTGTCCATAAATGACCGAAACGGGAGCAGGACTTTCAACAAAACTGAATATGCCGTCGGGGCAGGAGTGCTACATCTTCACCTCTCCAGTTGGACAGATGACTCTACTCCACAGTGACACACTATCACCTCTTACAGTACAAAGTGGTATTATGAGACGGCGTGGCCGGGGCTAGCTGGTTAGCAAGCTAACTTCAGTAGACATCTCTGCACCATACACCATACGTCTTTAACATACCATTCATACTGATATTTCTTCTCATTATTGTAATTTTAGGTCATTTTATAATGTATTAAAAATAAACTTAATCTTACACATTGCTACATTAAGTCGTAATCTCAAGATAACAATCCAGAAAATGTGAACTACCTCATAGCCTTTCTGGATTTCTGTAGTTTTACCATTATCAGCTCTACCTATAGCGCTACAACTCGTGTAGGTTCACTGATTGTTTGGGATTGTAGGAATATGGCTATATTCTGAATGACTTACATCTCAATGACATCTCCACAATGAATTAATTAAAGATGGGCACATTTCTAAAATTTTATGATGGTGACGGCCCTGGGCGGCATATTCAACAGCACAATTCTGATACTCTTCTTTGTCGGTAACTATATAATGCATCGAGTTTTCCTTTTTCCATTTTATCAAAGGCACAAAAAGAAAGCATTACAGTCAACAAGTGAAACACAATCGCTTTATTTTGATTGAACACAGTCTCGCCACAAAAGGAGACTTTGCCTTCAAATCAGAAACAGAGTACAAAAATGTTTTGTTCAATTGAGCGTCAATCCTTCAATTAATGATAACAGAGATCCTTCCCAGGAAAACAAGCATTGAGCAGCGAGGCACTAATCCTGAGCAGAGACGTGCACTTCATGCAGGGAATAATAAGACAGCTCCCACTCTCTGGAATGAAATGAGTCGCTTCGGAATGTTAGCACGAGTTCCGGTATACAATACCAAAGAGGTGTGAATTAATCTCGAATGTCATCAGCCTTTATACTTTCCTCTCGCTCTCTCCCTGCCTGTCTGATACATACAAGGAAAACAGTGCAGGTCAGTGAGTAATGGAGGGCCACGCTTTTCATCTTGTTCAAGCTCCTCAAATCGCACACACACACGCACCTGCACACATTAGCAGAGAGCACGTCAAGGTCTTCATGACAAAGTTTGATGTCTTTTATTGCTACTCATTCAGAGAGGCTGACAGTATTTAAGATGCTAATAAGATGGGCTCTGACAGCGAAAGAGCACCTCAGTATTCCGCACACACACTCAATCAGTGGCTGGCTTTCCGTCTTTAATCTCCCGAGTTGTGATCCATAGATCTGCGGGCAGACGTTTCGTGGAGAGGAATGCAGTGTGCATGTAAAGCGTAAAGTCGAAGAAGACCAAAAAAAAAAAAACGAATAAAAAGCTTTCCATAATTCTAGTAATACTTTGTTTGAACTCTGCTACATAACACTGATATAACCATGCCATGAACAAGTCGTGGAGGATGGCTTATGATGTCATAACATGTTTTGTCCAGTTCTATCATGTCATGCTACTTCTGTCAGTGACGGTCATGATGGATGTTTGAGGTCATGATGGCTAAACAGTGTACACTAGTGTGATGTAAGCTGTTGTGGCAGGGCTGAAGGATTACTGCTCCTAATTGGTTAATATATTTTCACCGCAGTTTAAAGTCAGTTTTCACATCAGAGGAAACCCTGCTACCTAACATTAGCCACCTTTACTAGTCTGATAGTCCTTTAAGAATCCCACTAACAGCTTAACTGGAATAGCATGTATCCATGTATTCACATCAGTCAGATTAGACTAGTCCGACCGAGGCCATTCCGAACACACTTGCTATTTGTACGGGATGGGAAATCCTGTAAACGGTCTGTTAAATAATGTTACATAGTAGAGTTCCAGTAATTTCAGAAGACTGAGGAAGCCCGGAATGCCATAGACGTGAGGCCTTCATACTGGCCGTATATAACACCAGCACTTAATAAAGAACTGTCAGTCTGAGACTGAGTCACATGTGCCAATCTGAGTTACGAAACAGGTAAGAGATTACATAACATTCAGCCTCAAAGGACATCGGAAAGCATTAAGGTGAAGTACAAAAAACCCAAAACCTGCGGCTCGCTTTCTTTTAGCAAGGCCTTTCCAGCATCAAAAACCAAAATTACAAAAACCAATGCGTTCATTTCGTATTTGGACCATATTGCTTCTGGCCTCTCCTCAGCTGCAGCAGTCATGAAGGGCACTGAGAGGTTCAGGTATAGGAAAGAGTCATATTTAGTCGCTGAAGCGCCACTGGCCCTCATTAAAGGAGGGATTTTATCACAGGGCTGCTGCCGTCCTCCCAGAGGCCTCCTTAGTGTCATCAAGGGCAGGCGTTTAGTCCACGTCATTGTCCAGGTTCAGCTCTGTGCTCAGGTTGAGGTAGAAGAAAGCGTAAACACCCAGGAGAAAGACCAGCACAGCCAAAACGACCAGGATAGTGTCCTACAACAGCAGAGAGAGAAGGGAAATACTTTCATAAAAGCTCCATATATATTAAAAACTGAGATGATCTATTAGTGCAGTGCGGTCGTTTTTGTTTTATTCTCATATGACCTAAAATAATAATTCCTGAACTGTAGCTGCTCGGAGGCTAATATTAGGGGTGATATTAAATATTAAGTGAGCAGCGATCGTGAATTTTTATGGCCTATTTTGATTTCTTTACAGCCAAATCAGCCGAAGGCTAGGCCCACCACGATCATATAGCGCTAGCTGACCATTATTAGTTACATAAATACTAGCGACTGTCCATTTCACCACTTTATGCAGTTACTAGAGTTCTAGCACAAGGTGGTTAAGTTGTGGTTAAAGGTGGGTAACACTTGTAGCACAAAATACAGGCTGGGAAAGACGGAACAGTGTCATCTGGCAGTAACAGTGGCTGTAACAGTAACATTGTAACTGGTCAGTAACAGTGACTGGTATTTGTAGGGCTATTTGTTATTCAGATACACCTGTAAAGGTAGTGACTGGTTATTACTGGTGAATCCAAGTACTTCTGTCCGATGACAGACTGCTTTCTTTTCCCTGTATTTAATTTATATTAACTGTAAAATATTGTCATCTATTTATACCACTTGTGTTATTGTTTCCTCCTTCTATTCCCTAATATAGAAGGAGATTATGTACCACGCTTTCCTAAACAATCCATCTGACAATGTGGGCTGGTGGTTACCTGATTGGTAGCTGAATTCTGAGGTGCAGTGGTTGGTAAGCTAGGCTACATATATATGTTAAAAATAAAATCTGCCAGCATTATGACAGCTGAAGGACTCAGCAACCCAACACTAGCGACGATTCTACAATTATCTGGGCAGATTCACTCTATATATATATATATATATATCTGTGTGTGTGTGTGTGTGTGTGTGTGTGTGTGTGTGTGTGTGTGTGTGTGTGCGTGTGTGTAAAGCAGGCAAGTCCAAGTCTTTCCAAGCAGTTTGTGTTGTAATATGTTTATTACAATAAAACAGAAATACCTTATTAGACCCATCCTAACAAAGACAAGAAGCTATTTAAAAGGATACAGTGCCGAAGGTCTGAAGGCTTGCTGTTTTTATTCACATGTAAAAAGAATTCCATCTTAAATGATTTTATTTAGATAGTTTTTATGTTTGAAGAGAATAAAGCAGTAGGCTGATCCTGTTGAAGCAGAGATATTATTAGGTATATAGTTTATAGTGGGCAATGCAGTGAATTTATTTGAAACAGTTTGTTTGTTCATTCCCACATCATTTTTTAAGTTTAAAATTAAATATAAAAGAAAAGAGCCTAATTTGAACATAAACGTGTGCGCTGCCTGTTGTATCATTCCACAAATTCATGTAACAGCCCGACGTTATATGTTGGTAATTTAAATTGGCCGCAATTCAAACCTATCGTCATGTGCAGCGTCTCTTTTGTATTTGAGATATATTAATGTCTTTGAAATCATCAGTGAAACTCATGCCAATGGATTTTCTGATTGATAAATAATATAAAAAATGGAACAGATAACTGAATCTTTGTATTGAACAGCCAAACTGAGTTCAGAGTCGGGAACAGTACGAACACAAACAACATTCACCAGTGCCCTCAAATAGTTTTACTGCACCAAGCTAGCATCTTTTTCTGGTTTCATAAAACCTGCTTTGTCTAAACAGATGTGCTTTTGCTTGGTTTATTTGTGTGCCTGTGCCCCAACACATAAACAGACCAACATCACATTCATATTCACATTCATAATACTGCAATTCCAAAGTTTGGAGACTTTCTATGAAGTGAGCTTAACCAAGGGTCAGAGGACTTGTCACTCCAACACAGCGGACCAACGGACACTTTAAACCCACCCACCTGTGTAAATATGTCGAAACTCAAAGCAAAAGAAAGATCATGGAAGCAAAGGAAAGATTTCACTATTAAACATGCAACATAATTTTACACTTTATCGACTCTGAAGGTTTTCCAAACCGGCAAAACTGTTTTGCTGGAGTAAAGGAAATGAGAAGGATCAAACTGAACTGCGCCATCACTGACCGAGTTTCAAAAACACAATACTTGTACAGAGACTGGCCAAAATAAAAATAAGCTGACTGCATGTAAAGCTGGATACATAAAACCAAATACTCACATAGTGCTAGCCCCGCTGATAAAACTCTCTATGACCTGAAACACTCAGATGTGAACAGCAGCAGTCAGAAGCTGTGAACGCCGTGTGTCCATGTAGCAGGTTCAAGACCACAGATATGGGGGCCTTAAGTGCAGCTAATGTGTTTTAAAATGTGCTTTAAAATGTTTGTGTCATATGCCAAACCATAACCGCTTTTTGTGCAGAGACCTCTGCGGCTTTCTGCTCCTCAAAATATCCCCGACACTTTACAGACCTTCTAAGCTTTTCAAACAGGCAAAGCTGTTCGGAACCTGTGCTGTTGGAGTAAAGAAAGTGAAAAGGATCAGTCGGAGCTGCTTCCTTCATTGATTCAAGTGGCAAAAACTACATATAGAAATGGGCTGGAACAAAATACTGGACTTTCAGAAACCTCAGGTCTTCTTATCATGATATACTACAATGCACAAAAACTAGGAAGTCTAAAGACACATGCGTGCCAATCAGTAAGACTCAGTGACAGTAAGCGTCAGTGTGACAGACACAACGGCCTCAACAAAGGTTCATCTCCCAGACATGCCTTTATTCTAATTAAGACTTCTACTGAGCTTAATGGCAAAGTTAAACTGGTGATAGCCGAGCGGTGTTCAAACCTGAATTAGATTTTAAAAGTTAGTCATTACACTTTGTGCTAAATTACAATCCTCATCAACCTCCTTTTCATTAAGGGCAATTGCATATTTAGCCAAAGCAATTGTTCTTCATCTTGATAACTTATTATCAAACTTTCTAATCAGACCTTAAGTACTTTAGGGGACTTTCTCTCAGTGTAGCACCGGGGGCAATGAGAGGAGATATGTGGCACAATGAAAGAAAATTGCACTACTGTACTGGGGAGTTTGGAGAACTCTGAAGTGCGTAAGTGTGTTCCCTCACATTAACGGGCTTGCTTTTGAACCGCTGGTAATGTGGCTTTGTCTTGAGTGGCGGTTCAGCCCATGGTGAAATATGACGTCTGACATTAAAACAATGCCAAATCAAAAGAAACGGTGCGGCATCAATGATATTGTTCGTGTTGGGTTTTGTTTCGTAGCATTTGACATGATGATCCGACACACAGTGATTAAACTGTGGCTCTGTGTCAGAAAATCTGGGGCATCTGTGGAAAACAGCACCACTGATGAGAAGAAATAAGCTAAAAATGGGATTTAAAAAAAGAGAAAAAAGAGGGGAAAAAAAGAACCTCTGAAAACTTTTTTGCCTTTCATGCTAACACATTAAATATACATAGGCCCACACACACGCACGCACACACGCACGCGCACACACACAATGTTTGTCTTACTATACTTGTGAGGTCATCCATAGATTTCCATTGATCTTTGCATTACCAAATGAACACTACACCTACCCCTAAACCTAACCCTAACCTTAACCTCTGTATTCAGAAGGCTAATTTTCTGCATTATTAGATGTTTAGATTTTTGATGAAAACGTGATTAATTGAGGGCTAGTTATAAATGTCCTCACTTTACCCAAAATATCATATTGTCCTGTACTTATGAGGACACGTAGTCCTCACAAACATACCACTACAAGAACACACCCAATTCCACTCAAAGAAAAGATGGAAATGACTCCTCCAGGAAGTTTCTCTTCTGCGGGCCCACTGTTGGCACTGGCAATCTGCTGTGTGCCCACATATTTACCGCATACACACCCGCCTCAAAACAGATCTGGTCTACTTCTGGCACAGATTCAGCAGAGTTCCCTACCTTAGGTTGAGGCCTGGCTCTAATGTGGTGCATATGTGGCCCACATCTTGCTACAGAGAGGTCCACCCAAGTGCAGTCAACCCATGTGGCAAGAGGGCCAGGTGAAAATGTGGGCGAGATATGGACCAGAACAGTTTTGCTGTTTGTGATGTATTTTGGTCTTGGTTTTCAAAGAAAAAACTAAACTGCAGTTTAAACATAGATGTTCTGAACACTGAACATCTTAACATCCCAGCAGACACACCAACAAAGCTGACCTAAACACATGCCAGCCAACGTGCTGCATCCACAGAGAGCGCCTCACTCCACGCTGGCTGGGATTTTATTGAGTTGTTGTAAAATTGGCGTTGGAGTGTCGTTGTTGGCGTAAGGAAGATGCGCACCTAAAACAGCGAGAGAATAATAGAGAGATAACAAGCTTGCACAAACGAGAGTTTCCCTGTCTGCCTCGCTGTCATAGCTCTGTTCTGGTTCCCGTCTACATCCGGGAACTAGAAAACTGTAAGAGAGTCATTAAAACATCTTGTTTTCGTTGTCGACATTGTCCTGCGCCTTCGCTGCTTCATTGCTTCCCAGAAATTAAATGAAAGATTTCACTTCAAATCAACATTCATTATTTTTGGATTGACAAATAAGCAACTCATCATTTACATCCCTAAAAATACATGGTGTTATATATATGTACACACACACACACACACACACACACACACACACACAAACACACAAGTATACACAAGCACACACACATGTAAGCAGTCACTTAGATCAAGCACAGAGGAACAAGCAACACACAGTTCCACCAAGAGAAGACAGAGATAAGTCCTCCAACAAACAGAGGGCTAATAATAATTCTGCCAGATAAACTGAAGGGGGGTTATTAAAAGTGGCCACGATGGCCGTGACTATCTGTGTACAAGCTGCAACAGCTGCCGTGGGTGCGCACGTCCTCATTAGTGCTCACTGGCCACTGCATTTATCTCATTCCAGCCAGACTCCAAACAGCTTAAGTCGTTCCTAATTGGAAAACTTTTAAATTTCATGCACTTTAGTTTCATTTATTACCCCCATGTTGATTTAGTTCTCAATTTAACTGGCTTGTGCCGAGGCATAATTGCTATCACATCAAAGGGGGCTGGTTGCACTGTCTCATGTCTGTCTCCTGTGAAATGTTTCAGCAGTATTTCCTTCACCTCCGCACAAGTGTAGAATAAATGAGTGCACTGGCCTGTAGCAGGAGCTTAAACCTCTGAAAACTCTTCAGGTGTATAGTTCTGGCAAGATGACGAGGAGCTGTTTTAACCCATGACTGGACCCATCGTAATGATTAAATAACTGCCTGATCGAAAATTGTTAATGGCTGATTGTATTTTTAACAGCTGTTAGTTTTCACAATCACTATTTACACTTACATCATAAACAGAAAGTGAATCAGCCGCCTTTTTCATCAGATGACTAAAGGCTCTCAACTTGATACACACGGCACTGAACGATACACTCAACAGCCCAGAAAGCAAGCTTCTATCAGTTTGCTGGTATGATCAGTTCGGCAGCCCACCATTAAATTACTTTTTAATCACTTTGGATTTTAAAATGCTGGTTGGTGTAGCTCAGCATATAAGACCACTACCCGCCATGAAGCCAACACCACACGGTGGGAGACTGGGTTCAAATCCCAGTCTGGGTGACTATGCTGTGCAACACCAATAAGAGTCCGTGGGCAAAACTCCTAACACTACACTGGCCTACCTGTAAAATGATTAACCTTGTAAGTCGCTCTGGATAAGAGCGTCAGCTAAATGCCATGAATGTAAATGTACAGAGACTTTTATTTTAGAAAACAAAACAAATATTATACACAACTGAAAGAGACGCCAGTGTACAGCCAGCGTTGCTATCAGCAGCCCACCCTTCTCTTGTTATCAGGGAGTCTACACCAAATTAAGTTCACAGTTAGCGTGTTAGCTTGCAGTTAGCTCAGGGCTAGGTTATTAGCTTATGCTTAGCATATAAGCTAATAGTTTATGAGTTCATAGCTAGTATGTTAGTTGACGTGGTTGATATGTAAGTTCACAGTTGGCACTGGGCTAGTGCATCAGTTCGTGGTTAGCATGTTGGCTCTGGGTTAGCACAGCATTAATATATTAGCTTGGGTCAGATAACAGATACCACAGTTTACACATTAGCTCAGGGTTAAATTTGGCTTGCAGTAACCGCGGGACATAAACCTGAGGCAGGCATGTTATCTCTAGGCTAAAGCTAGAGTTCTCTGTTAGCATATTAGTTTAGCTAATAGTTCATGGCTCTAGGGAACAAGTACATGGTTAGCGAGTTAGTTCGGAGGAAGTTCATGGTAAGCTTAAGGACAGTGCGCAAGTTAACAGTTAGTATGCTAGCTTGGGGCTAGCTTATTAGCTGTTCCAAGTCATTGGCCAATCAAATACAGACAAAGATGAACTAAACATTGCGAATCCCACCAAACATTTTAGGACAAACACAAATAAAGACAAACAGCCATGGCACACCAAACGGACATTTGTTTCTGTTCGGATTTATTTATGTCTATCCTGTGCGATCTAAGCCTTTAAATGATGGTTCCTGTTTATTGTGGGTTTCTCTTTGTTTAAAATGTCTACACTACTAAGCAACCATCTTATTGGACCAGGCTACACATAATTCTCAAATCTCTAATAGAAAAATAGAAATTTTTAAAATAGAAATAATACATTTCTACTATTACAGAATATTATTGATGGATTATATATAGCACTATAGCAATCTTAGAAGTTCTTATGGATTTCCACTGTTTGCACTTTTCAGGCACACTTTATTTTTAAATCAAGACACGACTAGATCATCATAAATCATATTACTAAACCGGAGAGTCATTACACGGCCAGTATGAATACTTTTCACACACAGTAACACATTAAAGCACATTGATTAAAAACGCTCCCTCTATTCTCAGAGAGGACACAGGATCGAAAACTCTGGGAAAAGACCAACAGAATCATGTGACATCTCAGCAACAGCTGTGGCCTGCTCACAGTGTCTTCCCAGGCATATGGCAACCGGCCACAGACTCTCCATCTCTCACACACACACAGATTTCTTCTCATCTTTCCTCACTTCACTTCTCATGGTCTCAGTATTCCTCTGCACTTCCTCAAACGTCCTCGCATGACACTCGCATGCAACCTCTCCATTCATAAATCTATTATCTGCTGTTTGACTTCATAGCCTTATGCAAGTATAAAGTCCAGGCTGCCAAACACCCCTGGCCAACAGAAACAATTGTTATGGGATTTATTCTCCTGTTAAGTGGCTGCCTACATCTCTCAACACGCGCTGTTTGCCAGGCCCAGGTGTGTTGTATTCTCCCCCCAACAGTTGCAGACTGGCGGGCTACAGTTTGTGAGTGAATGGTTGCGTGTGCAGCATAACAGTGAGTTTCCACATACGCAGCCTGTCAGCGCTCATAAAGCACAGAGGTGTGAACAAGCCTCATAAACACAGCTCAGATAAGCACTCAAACGCCAGCTCGAGTAGCTCTAGCAACGGAACTGCCCCCTGACTTATACAGGCAGAGTTATACGAGGTGCTGATTGACCTTCGCTTCAATGTAGTAAATACACTAGCATACACCAGCCCGTTAATGAGCTAACGGTCAAAGATTAAATCATGCCACAGGCACTTCTGCTCTGTAGTAACATTGCGATGAATGGTCTATACTGAGAGGAACGAGCAGCTGAAATCACAGACAGAATGAATCACTTCATCAGGAATAATTTTGGATTTTCATTTTCCCCCAGAAAATTCATACATGTCTGCTGTAACAACACTCCTTATCACTTCAGCGGCAATGAGTGGGATAAACGGCTGTAGGCTGTTAGTTGGTCATGTATATATTTGAGCACGTAGACATATGGTCATGGTTGTGACATCACAGCTACACCAAATTTAGAAAAAGCCGTTTTGGAGTTTAGTTGTTTACAGTCATATGCAAATATTTGAACACTCAGGCTGAAATTATATTTTGTTGATTTTGTAATTGAAAATAAGGCTCATCTACAGAGAACAGAGTAAAATATGGTACATTTCTGCTAAATGTAGGGGACACTTTCTATTCAGTTGCCAATAAGACATTCCACTTTTGTACAGACTCGATTTTATGCGTTGGTTTTTACCCAGTGTGTGTTCCCTTTCAATAACATAGACGTATTTTCAATAAAAATAACCATACAGGTGTAAATCACAGTTATTTAAATGGCACCATTTTCTATTTATGTGTTAATAAAACATAAAATATGTTATGATTGGCTTTTTTCCCCCGCAAAGTGTGTTCTCTGTGGTGGATGTGATAAATTGTTTTGAACAAAATATCAGATATATCAGAAATAACATCTGCTTAGAGCTGCCTAAACCTTTACTGAAGACCGTACATTAAAATATGCACTGATCACTGATAACAGAATCATATCTGTGTTGACAGATGTTTATAAAAACTAAAAACTAAAAAACAATTAATTTCAATGCTGGTCAGGATTCACTTTGCCCTATATTTTTCCATCTGCTCCTACGGTCTAATTATAAACTCTAACTAAAAGTTTCCTGCCAGTTTGAGAAGCACTCGAGCACTCCTAGAGGCAGGTGTAAAAAGTTCCTAAAAAAAAAATTTAAAAAAAAATAAAAAAAACCCTCCAATTGCGAAATTGAGAGCATGGATCAGTCCACATTTCATTCCTTCAGCAGATGTCTACACAAAAAAAACAAAAAACAAAAAACATGAAAGAAGGAGCTGTGGTAATGTAGTGGTAGCCATAATTGATGGAGTAGATGTCAAAATGAAACAAACAGTTTTATCTGCATGCAGATATCTGCATGTGTTTCTGTGCACAGGCTATTTACTGAGCTCGAGGACAGCTCGGCCTCTGAGAGCGGCAGGGCGAGCTTTTATTTACCGGTCTTGCAGGGGCCTTGTACCAGACACGCACCGATATCTCTACATGCATTTATTGTACTTGGGGAGAACTGAATGTTGAAGTAATACTCTGCATCTAACTGCACTGGTATCCAGGAAGATGTAGGCTATTTTATAAATGTTTATGCACATGAAAAATATTGGATGTAGTCATCACCGCACAATTTCCAGGGATGACGAGGGATGGAACCATCCTGAAACTTAAGAAATGCCTACACTTAAGAAATGCCTACACAGCACAACAAGCTCTTTTATATCAACATGAATAAAGACACTTGCACATTCTCAGCTGAAATCGTTAATGCACTGGAATGCAAAGCCAAAGAGTGAAACAGTTAAAAAGCATGGGGTCTAAAGATGTTTAGCATTCAGTGCCAGGGGCACTGTGCTGGCACGCCATTTACCAGGCCAGTCGGTCTATGCTGAGGAGGAAGCCAGCTCCTCTCCTCTGTGCCAGGCTGTGCCATCCACTGAGCCTGGCACCAGGGGCGGGGAGTGGTGCCCACAGCAGGTGGCCTGGCGCCCGATGCCTCCCCACGCTTGCGGGCAACATCCCAGCACGCCAACTGGTCAGTGCACGGAGAACAGCAGCTCGCAAAGACTGCCAACCCACAGCGGCCTGACACACTGCTCTTATATACTGCTTCAACCTGCATCACCGAGCGAGCACAGCTGGAGGAGGAAGAAAGAAGGAAAGAAAGAAAGAAAGAAAGAAAGAATGAAAGAAAGAAAGAAAGAAACACAGTAAAAGTGAAAACAGAGAGAGAATGAGAAAGAGAGAGAGAGAGAGAGAGAGAGAGAGAGGGGGGGGGGGTTTAGGGTAAGAAAAAAGGGGGAAACAAAAATATAAAGAGTTATAGAGAACAGCAAGAAAAAGATTGCTAGAGAGGAAAAACAGAAAAGTAAAACAGAAAGAACGAGAGAGAGAAAATAGTGAGCAAGCAAGCAAGAGAGAGATACAGAGACAGAGTAAGGGGGAGAGAGAGAGCGACATACAGAGAGAGATGCAGAGACAGAGAGAGAGAGAGAGAGAGAGAGAGAGACAGAGTAAGGGAGAGAGAGATGCAGAGACAGAGAGAGAGAGAGAGACAGTAAGGGAGAGAGAGAGACATACAGAGAGAGATGCAGAGACAGAGAAAGAGATATACAGAGACAGAGAGAGAGAGAGATACAGAGACAGAGAGACACATACAGAGACAGACAGACAGACAGACAGAGAGAGATACAGAGACAGAGAGAGAAAGATACAGAGAGACACATACACAGACAGAGAAGAGGAGAGAGAGAGATACAGAGACAGAGAGACACACACAGAGACAGAGAGAGAGACAGACAAAGAGAGACACATACACAGACAGAGAAGAGGAGAGAGAGAGATACAGAGACAGAGAGACACACACAGAGACAGAGAGAGAGACAGACAAAGAGAGACACATACAGAGACAGACAGACAGAGAAGAAGACAGAGAGAGATACAGAGACAGAGTGAGAAAGAGAGAGAGAGAGAGAGAGAGAGAGAGAGAGAGAGAGAGAGAGAGAGAGAGAGAGAGAGAGAGAGAGACTTGTGCAGATGTCAGTTGCCAGTGTGTTACTCCAGCTTGACTGAGGAATGGTCATGGACCGAGAGCCACCTGCCAAGCAAGCGCGGCCAGAGGGAACGGCCAATGGAAAAACAAGTGGGGTAAAGTCTGAGTCAACTCCTCGAGAGAGCGAAGCCAAGGGAGACATACCACAGAGCAGGCTACAGCTTACAGCTCCGGCCAACGCAAAACAAAAGTGTGGAGCTGAGGAGTCCATTACTCACCGCTCAGGCCAATACAAACACGCCGCAGTCCATGTTCCTCAGAAACTTTCCAAGGCAATGACCAACAGCTGACATCCATAGGCCATAAACAAACGCACTGACACATGTCCAGCAAAAACTCATAAACAAATCATTCCACCTCCAAGATTTAACAGAGCACCCGCAGAAAGCAGTTTCGAATGACCATAGAGCTAAGGTTCAGCAGCTTTCTAAATCATTCCCAAACGTACATTTCACAAAAATCAATCCATAAACATTTCAAGGTTTAAGGCCATTTCATTCATATCAATAAACAGAATAAAACAGGTATTAAGATCAGCGTCCAACAAGCCACGCTACAGTTGTTTAATCATAAAACGTTTAACCTTCACAGCTCCTGACATGCACAGCTCACATACTTACACTGCTCTCTGTCACAGAGACACTCAGCCTGGTCTAGTGCTACTAAGCAAACAGAAGTCTCGAGGGAACAGACATGATCTCACAACAAGAATACGTGTCTGAAGACAACCAGGAAAGAATTCAGGGCTTAATGTGAGTGTACATGTGGGAGTGTACAAATATTAGTGTGCAAAAAAAACAGAGTTTGAGTTTTAGCCAATGATGATTCAGTGTCAGGAGCAGAAACTAAAAAACAGAGAAGAATAATTTTATTATAAATCAGTCATTCATCTTCTAAGTTACTTTGGTCCCTTGGTCGCGGGGGCTGCTAAAGCCTGTTCCCGAGCTCCTTGGGCAGAAGGCAGGAAACACCCTGGACAGGCCGCTAGTCCATCACAGGGTAGACACAGACCTACCCAGTCACTCACACACACACACACACACACACACACACACACACACACACACACACACACACACACACACACACACACACACACACACACACACACACACACACCTAGGGGGTCATTTCAAACCTCCGATTCACCTGACTGCATGTCTTTAGACTGGAGGAAGAAACCTGAGAACCCAAAGGAAACTCACACAGACACGGGGAGAACACACACACACACTCCACACAGAGAGGACCCCAGACCCCCAGCCCAGAAACTGAACCCAGGCCTTTCTTGGTGTGAGGCACAGCACTACCCACTGTACCACCATGCCGGCAGCTCGTTTTAAACAGCTTGCCAGAAATATATATATAATATACAGCTCTGGAAATAAATAAGAGACCACTCCTCTTCCTAAATCAGCATCTCCACATGTACAGCAGGTTCTTAGTGAGGAACAGAAGGCTGGGTTCTAGCTTTACTGGCAGATACAGTGAGCATCTGGTTCATAAGAACAAGCAGCAAACACACAGGACAACACAGCTACAGACTGGCAGAGAGAGAAAACCACTCTCTACTGATCATGATGAGTGCCATGTCATTCCAATGTCACTTAACCACCGCAAGATGACCTCAAGTGACCTACAGAAAGACAGGCGAGTGGTGGCTGGGGTGAAACGCACAGCGAGCATGGTTTTAAAAGCAGGCCTCTGGAGGCGTCATTAGTGATTTTCTAAATAAACAGATTTAAAATACAGTACAGACCTGTTTCCAGTAGAGTATACAATAAAACTAAACGGCTCATTTTGGTCAAACACAAACCCAGAAACTGTAAAACTACAGAAACTGATCAGTTTGAGGTGGTCTCTTACATTTTTCCAGGGCTGTATACAATTAATTCTTCAGTTTTCAATTTTACAGTTAACTCTCACCCCATTTTTTGCCTGAAATAGCACACCCAGAGTAAAGAGGGGTGCTGTTCACACATACGTTGGGCTAAAGTCATGATCTAGGTCTCATGTAAACAGCAGTAGTCATGTTTTCCCCAACCATCAGAATAACTGTATGAACTACAGGCTCAGAGTAACGAGGCTAGATCGGAGGAGTTTATTTTCCGCCTGATTCATGGATCTCTAAACTGATCTCTGACTCTTGCTGTGTTATCAAGACCACATGTTTTGGATTATGGTGTCTCTGTGGATTGCAGCAAGGCTTTACTAGCGTTTGCTTATTCAGTGCTTATGTTGCACACGAGAGCACTGTTAATAATGGATCATGCAGTAGAACACTGTGGAGGAGCTGAATCTGAGAAACTTTCTATATATATATATATATATATATATATCACACGACTGTATTGCTGAACGATTGGCAGCTTTAAAAGAACAGAAGTTAATTGGCATAGTGATACAGAAAAGGTAGAACTAATGGATGATTACTGGCTATATAATAAACTTCCACGGTAAAGCAAATGACCAAGGAAAGGAAAAAGTTTAAGTGAACCAATAGTTCAGAACAGCTATAAACAGCTGTGGAACATATTTAACACAAGTGTAAACAGAATGCGATTCTGTTATCTGTATACCAGAAGTGCCGATCTTGTGGACCTGGTACTAATATTCAAATATCCCTGGACCAGGTGTGGTAGATTAGGTTTGGAGCTTAAGTCTCCAGAGTGCAGAGATCTGGTAGATGTCCAGGACTGGGATTGTGCACCCTTGTCATGTACAATTACATAAGCAGAAATGCAACCGCTGAGCGCTGACTAAGAGGTGAGAGAATAAACAACAAAAGTTGGAGGACATGGGCGGCTGAAGCCCCAAAACCTAAAGACCTCTAGCACTCTGGGCCGATGAAAGCATCTAACCCAAGCTTGTCAACTTGTATTATAATGGTGAAAGGAGTAAACTACAGTAAAACCACTCAAAACACTGAAATGCTTTTTATGCAGGAAAGTGCAATCGGATATCGTCTGGTTACGTACGGTACGAGTTTAAATGAGAAGTTTAAACGGAATCTGGCCAAGTTTATCCAGAGGCAATCCAAAGAGAAAATCTGAGACAAAAATAACCACCGACAAAACGACAGATTTCAACTCGGTGCCTAAACAAAATGTTAATGAGCTCTTCGAACTTAGTTCCCATGCTAAGCGTAAGCAGAAAGCGTTTCTAGAAGAGCTTCTTAGACTTGCAGTCGTGTAGTGTAGGAAACAGAGAGCTGTACAGTGCTGCTGAACTTCACTTCCACACTCCAGAGCTGGAGCTGGGAAACACTGCCTTAAACACTGGCCTAAGAAAGTCTGTTTTGTATTGTTTTTGCTATGAAATGATGCAAGATACAGAGGAGTTGTGGGATTCAAACTCTTTGACAAGCTGAGAGAGAAAGAGAGAGAGAATATAAGAAAGCAAGAGAGAATACATTGGCTCCATGTTAATACAGTGGATTTGTTCTTTAGGAACTGATCCACCGCATTATGAAATCTCAAATTTCACCACTGAAATGTCCTCATTTAATTATTTGGTACAAATTACAACCGGTACACAATTTTATTTTTATATTTTTTTATGTTTTCAATTTATGTAAAGCTCAAATTAGCCAAAAGCACTGAAGCATTAGAATTCCGTCATCATCAAACCTAAAAACCAATCCATTTTCCAACAAACAGTGACATTCTAATGTAGTCAGCTTGCCTCATACTGCACCGGAATAAGAACTGACAGGCCAAGTGAGCTAATGTGAATGGAGGAAACATTCGACGACAGTATGACTTCATGCAGTCACACGAAAACTGACATTTTGAAAGAAAACTTCAAGTTCATCCAGCATATATTTATTGAGGTAAATGAATGTATTTATGTTATTAATGTAATTCATGTATTTACTGAGGTAGGCTGATATTAGTGTAAATCAATTTATGTAAATGTACCATTTCATGCGAACAATTTAAATAAGAAGCTGGCGATGCCAACTTCAGCTTTATATGTACGAGTGGATTATTGAAGTGCTCTGGCAGTTTTGGTAGGGACTTCTATTAGTCTCAGTAAAATCTCACACACTGGAATTATCTGCGCTTGGGAGTTGTGCAGTTGTGTACGGATCCAGGCCAATCAATCCAGCTAATCTTCTCATAGCATTTGGTGTCCATGTAACTTTTCAATCAAGACCCAAAAATGATTTGATATCTTTATTGCATTTTAATAAATGCTTGTTACCAGGCTATGTTCTATTCTGGTCTGTCTAATTTAATACATGTCATATATGATCAAGAACTGATGGCACTGATCAAGACAAATTCTGTGTATGTGTAACATAAGCTCATCGAGCCAAAGATTAGTCACCTTGCATATTTAAAGTAGTAATAACTTCAGTCTCTTGCACAAGGATGATGGGGCTATAAATACCTGAAGGAAGTGTGACGAGATTCATAGATTGAATGGTACAGTGCAGTGAATGTGGACAATGGGAGACAGATTTTAATGTTTGTCAAAAAGAAGTGACTGTATTTTGTTATGGCCACTGTGTGAAGGAAGTAGCTGAATTTGTGTGTGTGTATGGTTTGGTATGGTCAAATGCGTCTACCAGCAGTTTTTTTGTCCAAAATGGCAATGAGGCTTTCCTAGCTGAATAGGATGGACAGCTGAAAAAAACGTCAGGATACTGCAAAATGGGGACCATTCTAAAACACTGTAAAAGGCAGGAACATTTTAGAGACTCCCAACAAGCACACACTAGCGTGAAAGGGGGAACAACTTTATAAACGGAAAAGAACAATGTGAATACGGGAGAACTTTTACATCAACAGGGTAAACATTAGGAGAATACTGGTGAACTGTGGAAATGGGTAAGAACACTCTAGGAAGGAGAAGAACGTTTTAAGAACAGTGCAAGTCGGCAGAGAACAGTATATAACGTTGTGATGAGGAGAAGAACATTCTAGGTAGTCTCAACAGTGGCACGGCACAACAACACAGCGTGTGTTTTGGTGTTTGCTGGGACAGAGGGAGAGTTAATGAGGACAGTCATCTCACCCTGATTCCTGGAGCGCTCCTCTTGGCTTCAGCCTTCAGGCGTGTTGCTCTCAGAGCTGGCTTTGTTTTCTTATAATCTTGTTTACCTGTGGGACGACAGAGGAAACAAACACATTGTTTCTGACTAGAATAATCTTCTATCTTACTGTTCACCACCACTGTACACTACCAGTCACACGTTTAGACACAGCTACTCAGAAAGTTCTCCTTATGTTTAGCTTAATGCATTACTTTAGAATAAAAGTGAAGATATTAAACTAGAAAACAAGACTCGCTGAATTATGGTCACCTTAAATAACCTCCAAAAACAACTTTGAACCAATTCTATTGGTCTGGCCATCATGAACACTCACTAAACTGAAAGAGTAACTCGAGGTTTTAAACTGTGGAAAAAGGAGATACAAGTTTTTTGAACAACAGAATATGTATTAGAAGTTGAGAAATTAGATTTAGACCAGTTGCTAAGCCAAGTTGAACTGCTATCACCAGTTGCTGCTAACAGACTTTTGTTTTTCACATTCTTTGCAACTGGATATCTTCAGCCCTCACTAGAGTAAGATGAGCATGACTTGCCGGATATTCGTTTATTGGGTAGGTATTTGTTTTTTAATTTCAGGATTCAGCAGTAAAGGCAAATTGCAAAATGCAGGGCTTGGGGTTCTCAGGAGAAGCCTGTCTTAAAACTTAAGGTTATGGTCCGTAACCCAGCTTTATTATATTTTATTTTATTTATTTTCATTAGGAGCTGCTAGTGGGCCTGGTATACCGAGTGAAGCTATGCTGTGACAGCCACAGCCTTCTGGGAGGATAGCTGAAGACGGAAATAGAGGGACAATCCACTGTACTACAAAAAAACGGGATGTAGATTTTCTAAAAGGGATTGTCAGTAAGCCTTTCAAATTTCAAATACCCCCTGTTGACTACTGCTGAAGCTCCAAAGCCCAGAAATTGTATTCAGTACAGCATAAAGCTAAGAGCACTAAAATGTTACCTGGATTCCTGCTGCAAGCTTTAATGTGTGTTTTCAAACTAAAGGAAGGGACAGTTTTTGTTTTTAGTGGGATCACAACATGCACTAACAGGCACATGCACACACTCACGAGTGCTCATTCACATTTACAAGTTCACCTTACAGGCAAGGCTGGTTTTGTGTTTCTGCGCAGAGAACTGTCTGCGTGTAGCTGCTGTGTGTAAATACAAACAAGCAGATAAAGGAGGAATAACAAACAAACAGCTTGGGAAAAGTAGGAGAGGTCAAAGGTCAGCTCCAGGTGCCCAGATGTCCACACACTGAAGCAGTTCAAGTGCACCTTCTGCATGCATTAGGCATTAACATGGTCACGCTCAAGGTGCCCAGAGCACTGTCCACACACTGAAGCAGTTCAAGTGCACCTTCTGCATCATTAGGCCTTATTTACATGGAGGAGTGAGTGAGAGTGAGTGAGAGAGAGAGAGAGAGAGAGAGAGAGAGAGAGAGAGAGAGAGACAGAGAGAGAGAGAGAGAGAGAGAGAGAGAGAGAGAGAGAGAGAGAGAGAGAGACAGACAGAGAGAGAGAGAGAGACACAGAGAGAGAGAGAGAGAGAGAGAGAGTGACAGAGAGAAATACTTATTCATCTCCAGCAGCTTGCCGCAGAACTGACTGACCCCAGACGTCCATGCTAGACAGTGACCCCTCCTCAGGGACATGCTGGTCTCTCCTGCCATAAGGTGTCCCTTCTGGCCGAGCAAGGGAAAAGGGAGGGAAAGGCAAATATACCGCTACTCTATTTTTGTCCAGATTGATGCAACCGCATACTTTCAGATAGGCCAAGAAGTCTTTTCCACAGTTCTACCCTAAAGCCTTTATATTATTCTGACCCGAGACAGTTTTTACTTTTCCTGTAAAATTACAACATTAATAAGCATCTAATTCATAAGTCTAAAGTTGTTGCTGTTGCCCTACTTTGCATCACTAAAATGGGGATTTAAAGGCAGGGATTTAAAAAAATGTTTTTAATTGTACAATACATTTGCATGCATTTGATTTTTTTTTTTTATTTCTGCATTTAGGTGCGCCTATAAATTTGTGTGGTCTTCTGTAACAAAAACAGAACCGCTGTAGGCTAGTTAGGCTGATATACACTATACTGGCAAAAGTATTCACTCACTCATCCAAATAACTGAATTCAGGCATTCTAATCATTTCTATGGTCTCAGGTGTAAAAAACGAACATGCAGACTGCTTCTACACACACTAGCGAAAGACTGGGTCGCTCTCAGGAGCTCAGTGCATTCCAGAGTGGTACCAATTCGTAATGACAGCAGCTCAGCCACGAAGTGGTAGACCCTGTAAAATGACAGAGCGGTTTCAGGGGATGCGGAGACGAATAGTGCGCAGAGGTCGCCAACTACAATACAGTACACAGTACCACTACAGACCTCCAAACTCAATGTAGCTTTCAGATTAGCTCAAGAACAGTGTGTAGAGAGCTTCATGGAATTGGTATCCATGTCCGAGCAGCTGCATCCAATCTTTACATCACCAAGCACAAGGCAAAGTGTCAACTGCAGTGGTGCAAAGCACGCCGCCCCTGAAGTCTAGAGCAGTGGAGATGTGTTCTCTGGAGTGACGAATCACACTTCTCCATCTGTCAATCTGATGGACGAGTATAGGTTTGGCAGTTGCCGGGAGAACGGTACTTGTCTTAGTACTGCTGCTAAATTCAAAGTACAGTGTTTACAGTGTCTAATGTTTACATTTATACCAAATACGCACCACTGCACCCCACTACTTAGGGGCCAACTGCACTGTTTCCCCTCCCCTGTATTTATTGTGTATTGTCTTGTAATGGTCGTGTGTATTTATAGTATATTGTCTTGCGCAGTTGCACACGTGCACTGTATGCTGTATTGTATTGTGTAGTCTATTGTTCTATGTAGCACTTTGGTCCTGGAGGAACGTTATTTCATTTCACTGTGTACTGCACACCACTGTATATGGTTGAAATGACAAATAAAACCACTTGACTTGACACTTGACTTGTCTGAGCGCATTACGCCAAGTGTAATGTTTGGTGGTGGGGGGATTATGGTGTGGAGTTGGTCCCGGCCCCTTAGCTCCAGTGAAAGAAACTCTTAATGCTTCAGCAGAACAAGAGATTTTGGACATATTTCATGCTCCCAACTTTGTGGGAACAGTTTGAGGATGGGCCCTTCCTATTCCCACATTACTGTAATTACACATTTTCTTTCTCTGTTGAAAACAAGCTCACAAAAATGACTTTCTGTGACTGAAACGTGCCTAACAGCATGTAATACCTCCACTAGCACGAATGACAGCTGTGATTTGATTTGGCATGGACTGGACAACTGTCTGGATGTAGCCACATCGATGTTCAGTCCACTCCTTTTGGCCAATCATTAACATTTGCTTTGGAATTGTTTTCACACATTAACTGAGACATTCACTTTATTGTACCACCTCTTCTCAATCTTTGAATCCCATCACTCACTCCACGGGTATTTATAGCCCAATCATTGTCGTGCAACGCCATCTGCAGAAGCCTTAAGTTACTGAACGGTATCTTCCGGTGAACGGTGAACCGGTGAACTACACAGGAGCACATGAAAAGGTCTAAGCGGTCCTGGTAAAAATGAGCTATTTTATTGATTTTCATATAAGCATATTTAAGTTTAAATATTTAAAAGTGGCATATTTAAGTGTGTTTATTTTTATTTCTACAGGGTTTTGCATACATGTGCATAAAACTGTTTTCCTGGTATGGACATTGGTTTGTATTTGCATTGCTGAGCTACCTAAGCATTATCCCCTTTATTAAAGTGGGAGTGGTCAGAAGGGGAGTAAAACTCCATATCACTGGTTAACATTATTCCCTGCCTGCTGCTGCATGATGATGAAATAAGAAAAAAATGAAATATGATTTCAGGAACTAAACTCTGCTAAAACAACCTGTAAATGCAATGCAGAATTTTAAGGTTTGACATTTGCAGTACTCAACACTGGGAAGCGCATTGAATGCATCGTCTTGTGAATCACTCATGGCTGTACCACAAATCCATAAAAAAGCAATTATTCCAGCTCCAAAGCACTTAGCCCACATCCTCGGAGAGACACACTGCACATCATGTTCGCCTCTCGTTCTCAAAGTCTACAACAATTCACTCTTGCACCTGCAGTAATTGTTTGGTGTGGAACGCAAACCTCGTTTTGTTCCCAGCCAACAGGGAGAGATTAGGTGTATGTCTTATTTTTGCAGAAACTTCCTGTTGTGGTGCAAATGCACACAGCAAACAGACTCAACCATCTGTTCCAAATGAATAGTTAATCGTAACCAAATCAAAGTAATTGCTCTGAGAATGTGAATAAATTGTTTATACAGTGAGACTTTGTGGCCTTGCTCAAGCACTGCCTCATGCTACTTCAACTCCAACAAGGCTTTTCTCTCTGTATTCAGCGGACAACACGGTCTGCTTCGGCCTCCGAGTTTCATCATGGCTATGTTCGGATTGTTCAGGTGCTGGTACAGTAGCATCACCTATGGCATTGTTATTCAGGCAAGACACTGCCACTCCAAGCATTCGCATCAGCGCTGTATAAACACACTAGCTCCATTCATACCGCAGTGTCGAGCAGGAATGTGTTCAGAATCTTCTGTTCAAGAAGAGAATGTCTTTCAAAGTGGATTTTCCACCAGAACACCTACTTAAATGTCTCTCCAGTCAAGTATCAAATGAACCTTCAGTCCACCGTAAAGTGGACCTTGGCTCTAGCTTCACATTTTGGTGCTACCAGTTGAGTTTAAAATTGTGGTCCATCAAATGCATTTCTTCAAAATCAAACAGACCTAGTAACACTTCAAATGTGTGGTGCGTTCAACCTAATCTCAAATGGATCTCTCATCCAGCAGTAAACCCTGTTGTCACTAGCCCAGCTTTCACCTTCAAATAGTCCTCTACAAAAGTCAAACAGCTCTTTGGTAACACTTCAAACTGTGGTGTCTTCAGTCCAGTTACCATCATTAAATGGACCTCTTCAAAAAAGAAGTAAGTCTCTATTAACGCTACAAATCGCCGTGCATCCAGTCCATCATCAAATGGACATATAACCCAACAATTAAATCAACTTCCAGTCCTGCTTTAAATGGGCATTCAGTCCAGCTTCAAATGGACCTCCGGTCCAGTCCACCTCATTCCCCTAGCTCCATCAAACCGCACTTCAAATTGCATTTGATTAACAGAGAAGAAAACACATTTCCTGTGAGAGCTGGATAAAGCGCCGTGCAATTATTGCTCTTTTTAGAGAGTCCCCACGTTCGAGCGGCTCGAGAAAAGGATCAGACGGGTGCACGATTTGTGTGTAGCGGTGACCAATTACACGCTCAATGAAGGAGTGCAGGATGGGGAGAGAGAAATAAGCAATCAAGGGCTCAACAACTGACAGGTTTGCCTCCGGAACTGAGGCAGGTGCACAAAGCAGGGAGATGCTGAAGCACGCACGCGTGGCTCTGGCATTCTCCACTCCTTACACAGAGGAGTGTGCGCGCCTCAACAGAACCTTTGTGACAGGGCTATGGGCAACGCTGTTCAAAATTAAAGTTAAAAGCACTGTGATGTGTGATTGGAGAGGACAGTCCAAAATCCTGGCCGGGGGGCTGGGGTGTGCTGGCAACACTGACAGCCCGGTGACAGGCCACTGTGTTACAGAGAGAGAGAGGGGGAGAGAGAGAGAAAGGCAAAACACTGACAATGTCCATCAGCAGGAAACAGCACTGCAGGCTGACTTCCACCACATGAGAGCCATTTGGCCCTTGTCTCTCACATCACATCAGCAGCAGAGGGAAAAAAGAAAAAAGAAAAACAAAACAAAAAAACAGGAATACAAAAGCCAGGCCGACTCAAGAACATGCAAGCGCACGTGGCAAGTGGAGGCGAAAGTTGTTTGCCTTTGGGATAACTGTTTGACAAAGCCACAGAGAGCAGTATGTGTGAGCCATCATATCTCCAGTTGAATGACCGCACGCGCACTCACTGGCGAAGGCTCTGCTGGGCGACAGCTCTCTACACTCCATTACGAGGAGTAATGATAGTATTTAAGGACAGTGTGTCAACATCAAGACGCTTGACATCACAAAAGCTCACCCGCTTGGGGAAAAAAAGGGAAAGAGCTAAACCTGACAGGACATAAATTACCTTCCCATTGCGATTTCAAATTACGATGTGTATTCTTCCCTTTGTGTTGCTTTGTGCTATTTCGGGTGACTTTTCTTTTTGTTAAACAGCGATTCACTGAAATTGGCTGATAGAGGCTCTTTTCAAAGCAAACTGAGACGGGGGAGGGGGTGGCGGTAGAGGGGGACTCTTATCGTCTGTAACCCGCTGTTATGTCTCAGAATTGATGAGATTGGAAAAAAAAAAACTGAAAACAAAATAGAATATGTCTGAGATTCGGAGGATTCAGCAGGTGTTCAGCTTGTTATGTTGCCTCCACAATCCTGCAGCAGAGGCACAAAGAGAAAAGGTGACGGTGCACAACAAGCTAAATAACCCCACTAAAGGCTGCAAAATGAGATCAGGTAAAATCCAGCATGTAACACAGGTGCTTCCTGCTGGAGCCCACAGACTCCACATATCACACCTGACCAATGCAAACACAAAGCTAAGTCACCATGGCCTTGCAGTGCAGAGTTTCTCAACCCTGGTCCTGGAGGCACCCTGCCCTGCTTCCAGCTCGCCTGATTCAACTCATCAGCTCATTAACGAGCCCTTTCAGTGTTGCAGGGAGTGCGTTAAGGCAGGGAATCCACTCAACTGTGCCTCCAGTTCCACCCACTCACAATCCCACACACCTGCATGAAGTTTTAGAACTAACCACCACATTAATATCATTAACTCTTTTATTTATTTATTTTTTTTAATCATGAAAAACAATATTTCCTACAATGAAAATCTAAACTTGTATGTGATTTGTGACCCTATACACAGAGTTACCTGGAGCAGACACAAATGTCTAGTTGACTTGTTTGTTGGTTGAACCAGACAAGCTTTCAAACATATATTCAAAAAATACATACAGTACCAGCAGAAAGTTTAAACCTCCAACTAAATTGATGCTTTTGGTGATCTTACAGACTCTACAGGCACATATCCCGATATACTACATACACTTTAGATGAATCACAGTACTATGTTTCTGCCACCTCTAATATATACTGTGTTGCCCGAAAACCGGTTATTTTTTTAAACGCTCTAGCTCCCCTTTATGTTTAATTAATAGTCAACTGTTCTATAGTTTGAGGTCTTATTCTTTTATTCTACAGTAAAGCATTAAGATAAACATAAGTAGAACCGTCTATACAGTGGGGTGCGAAAGTTTGGGCAGCGTTGTTAATTTTCCTGATTTACCTTTATAAAGCATTGATTGTTTGGATAAAAAAAATTGCGTTAAATATATCATATAGGGGACAAACACAGTGATATTTGAGAAGTGAAATGAAGTTTATATGATTTACAGAAAGTGTGCAATAATTGGTTAAACAAAAGTTTGTTGAAAATCTGTGGTGTCACTTACAGAGAGCTGTCCATGCTCGGAAACCATCAAACCTGAATGAACTAGAGAAGTTTAGTAAAGAAGAATGGTCTAAAATACCTTCAGCCACAATCCAGACTCTCATTAGAAGCTATAGGAAGCGCTTAGAGGCTGTTATTTCTGCGAAAGGAGGATCTACTAAAGTTTTTTTTTTTTTTTTGGTGCCCAAATTTATGCACCTGCCTAATTTTGTTTAGACAATTATTGCACACTTTCTGTAAATCATATAAACTTAATTTCACTTCTCAAATATCACTGTGTTTGTCCCCTATATGATATATTTAACGCAATTTTTTTATCCAAACAACCAATGCTTTATAAAGGTCGATCAGCAAAATTAACAACGCTGCCCAAACTTTCCCACCCCACTGTAAGTAGCCGGTCTAAATGTTTGACTGGTATTGTACATCCGAAAAAATATGATTGGCTACATCAAATACTGTTGAATTTATTCCTGGTCAAATATCAGCCCGATAGAATTCAAATATATTTTATAATCAGATTGGCAAAAACTTTACAGGTTAATGCAGACACTGTAAGACATCAATATGCTTCACAACCGAGCGACATACACAAGGAATGTAATGATATAGGTATGAACTCTACAGTCTTCAGGCTGAATCTTGAGATATCAGATTCTTGATATCTGTCTGATTGCTGTGAGAATGTTATAGGAATATAAGAAGATCATGAACCGCACATTCTACTAGAACCTCTTTACATAAAAACAATGTTACATGTTATTTCATGTCAGGTTGCACCATGCTGCTCCATGCAGAAGTTCTGCATGTTTCTAAGCCATTGTCATTTTGCTTGTACTTCTCCAGCTTAATTTAAAAACAAACTAACTAAAAAAGCAGAGACAGAGAGGTCAGAAAGGTCTCTCTGTTTTCTGACAAATATCACCTATGGATGTATTTCTGATCCTGTTTTAAAAGTCCTCTACCTTTATGCATGGCAGAAATACAGCGGTTGGTCATTTTCCATGTCAGCTAAGTGGCCTTTTCCTGACAAAGTTGGTTTTTCTCTGCCATGTTAAACAACTTAACGCACCAAGCCTTTCAGACAATAAACACACCCTGGATGACAGACTACATCTGGGGTAAAGGAACATTTGAATGTTTCGTAAAACTATTTTTTTGACAGCAACTTAACGTGTTTTACACTGGGTCTGCAACTAGGACTGATTTCTTCTGCTGGAGCATAAAAACGGCAAACGTGACACAAACTAATACCCAAAAGCATTGGCACAGCGTGGTGCTATTTCATGTGTGGGTCAAGGTGACTCATACCTGTCCCAAACAGACCCAGGAGTTTCAGTGTTAAGGCTTGTGTACTTACAGCCACCACTTTTCCTCAGTGGGACCTAATCTGACCCGTGTCTTCAGATTTCAGTTCCCCATGTTTTATCTACCAACAAACAAAAATCCAAACTGCAGAAAAGAGCCGCTTCTGAATTCTCTTTAATAAAGCACTGCGTGAATATTTGATGAAGGTTGGAAAAAGTCATATTTTTAAGCCTTAAGGAAAGAGTGTGTGTGTAGCTCCACAGAGGAGAAACTCACCGATCTGTTTTCGGTACTGATCGACCGGCAGTCTGGCAGTGCTCGCATCCTTCTTCCCCATGCTTTCCTGAGAGAAGAGCTGGAGAAAAAAAACAACGAATATATGAAGAGAGTGCAAGAGAACTGCAAACGCTAACCTTCTGTTCAAAATGTCAAATAACACTGCAGTCCTCTGGGAAGTCTTCTGAAAGATGTCAGATTTCAAACTCTTCAATATATAACTATAAATACAAAAATATAACTATATATATATACATATATATATATATATATATATATATATATATATATATATATATATACACACACACACACACACACACACACACATATCCTAATGTAAGCTCCTGTATCTACCAAACTAGAGCTCGAGTCTGTTTGTAAATCAGCAGAACATAAGAAAAGAAGTGAAGAAGTGAAGAGTCGTTGGCTATAAGCAATTCAAGCATATAATTTAATTGTATATGCCTTCACATGAAATATACAACTCTCACTGAACTGTCGAAAATAAGATTTGTGTTTTGGTTAAGGCAGGTGACTCAATTAACCTGTATATTGTTGTATAACCTTAACGCAGTCATAAATATTATCACACAGGGTATCATTTCTGTTTATAAATTACAGAAGCAGGCCATGCTTAAATAATAATAATAATAATAATAATAATAACAATAATAATATAAATAACGAATAATAATTTTATTGTGTAGTCACTTCATAATTGCTAAATTGAGAATGTTTATTATGAATGTAGTTGGTCTTAATCAGAAAGTAAGCACACTTAGGGCTATATTTCTTCCTTTTTACCTGATAAACACAGCATAATCACATTTTCTTAAATTACAGTAATATAGTAAATATTATTATCTAATTTTTAATATGAGCATGCTGTAAACCACTTTATTGATAAATACATTTGCTGTTTGGCACGAATATGGTAAAAATATGTAGCCTTACACATTTTTTGTTTTCATTTTTGCCACAGTTTTCTGTTCCAAAAATAATAAATTAATTTAAAAAGATCAATAAAAACACAGATACAGCATTTCATTGTTATTATTGGTATAGTGTAGGGAGCTTGCCCAGGTAAGAGACAGAACCCCAGTCCACAGTATAGGATGCAGAGTTGTTACCCCCTACGCTATACCACCAATTTCCTTTGGTAACACAGTTTGCAATCGAAATAACAGTCTGTATGGAAATAAATATGAAAGCAATACATTCTGTAGGAATGTCATATTACATCTGCGATTATATCAGAGTGGTTCCTTCAGTGGTTGCCACTGTAAATATATTATGGTTTCGTTTTATTTGCAAAGCCTTCTCACAGTCGTCCTGAAATTCAATTAAAGTTAGCTTTATATATTCATCTCTGCCGAATATACTGCACCTATTCACCACATCAGTAAAGAAGCTTTTTAACTTATTTCCATAGTAACTGAAGAAGAGGCACTAGGAAAACAAACATAGTCTGCTTATTTTCTTATGAGCATCAGTTCAAAAGACAACATTCGTTTTCTCTTTCTTTTCTTTCTTAATCTTAGGTGCGTTAAGTGCACAGGACCATTCTTCTAGAGCCTCAGGTCCCGGCTTCACTGTGAGTCAGGCCGGGAAGCTTCTATTAAGATTCCGTTCCTGCTTCTCGCAATACTATTTTCAATCAATACTGCTGCCTTTGTTACAGATTGGGAAAAAGCAAGCATGAGCCAAAGGCCAGGTCTGTGTTTCTGATGATGTTTAAACCCCTCTGACCTATTCTCTCCGAGAGAAATCAAGCAGAGGACCTCTGGCCCGCTAGGCTTTGACTCATAAACCGGCGCTCCTCTGAGGAGATGTGGGCAGGCAGAAAGAGCACCATCAGAATGATTAGCATTAGCAAAGGCTGCAGAGGTGCATGAAACTGGAGCATCACAAAGAGATTTACCCATTTTAACCATGGATGAAGGACAGCCGTAGGAGCTGATAGCTCCCCCGTGACCGCCTATGTGAAATACATCTGTAGGTATTGCAGTCATCCGGCTCTTTGTGGTTTTAATCTCTACCTTAAGGTGATGTAATTACAGCGTGTCAGCATGCAACATAAAGAAACCAGGAAGTGGAATAAATGACTTTCCCAAAGACAACAGAGGAAGAGGACTATTAGGACGTTTACCCAACATGGAAGGCACCTCGAGGGCGTCCCATCCCAAAACGCTTACTCTCCTAAAGGATTAGGACCACAGCAGGAAGTGGACAAGGGGTGCCGAATGTTCCCACACCTTCGGGCGCTCTTCCTTTTGAAGATTTAGCTAGGGGCCAGGAAGCAAAGGAGTTCACAGACCATGTCACCAGGCAATTGCTCCTCAAATGACCATGCATGATCCATCAGGGTAAATGGACTAATGGAGGTTTCCCATAAACCCAGACCACTTAGTAATTCCAAACATCTTCTGTTAATAAGATTTTTCAAACACTGCACGGCAAATAAGCTGCACAAAAAAAAAAAGAAACTTGCTCTGGCCAGAGAAAAGAAAAAAAAACAGTGTAGTGATGAGAGAGGAGCTGGAGAAGATGTGGACGATCCATAAATAAGGCCAGAGTTAGCCAGAGGCTGTGTACGCTGCTGCTTTGAAGACTCAAATTGAGAGCAGAATCTCTTTAATGCTGCCCCACTACAAAGGTTTCCAAGTGAAAAAGATTTGAGATTAAAATTAGCACCTCGGGCACCTTTTGAAATAAATAAAGAACTGAGATATATATATATATACATATATATATATATATATATATATATATATATATATATATATATATATATATATATATATATATATATATATATATATATATATATATATATATATATATATAGATAGATATTATTGCGACCGGATATTCACTACAAACTGTGAAAAGTTATAATAGTTCAGGCCAGCGGTCGACTGAACGCTGGAATGGTGATATGACTTATCACTTTGTGCTGAAACTTTGTTTACATGACCCTTTTAGATATCTGATTCTTGTTATGCACAGACACAAACAGACATGAACAAGGCCATTAGTCTTGCTTTGTAGGGGATTCAGGCTGTGTCCAAACGTGTTACACTATCTCACAAGCCGAGCTGCACAATAAACGACAATTCAAAACTTCGGCATATCTCTACCAGCCATTTAACCAGAGTGGTACATTGGAGAGTACCTGAAAGAGGGACTTCACCAGCCTGCATAAAGAAGTGGCTGAGATGCAGATAAAGTCTTTGAGAGTGGCTTGATGTGAAATGCTCTGTTTTAGAGAAACTCGTAGAGTCAGTCTTGTTTATAGTGGTGGTAATAAGAACAAGTCTCTACAACTCCCTCACAAAAAAACTCCCTCACAAAAACTTATTAGATAAAATATTTATGATATATGCAGCCTGACATCTGACATATGATAGTTATGTGATGATGTTGTGGCTGAAAATGTATTCATGTACTTTTTATTCAGTTGATGGTGAACAGGTCACGGTGAGACAACCATTTTCCCATCATCGATATTCCATATAAACCCACAGAGGGCACGTGTAGGCTGACTGGTGGTTTTAGGTAGTAACTAAAAGGTGTTGTTAACACCACAACCTGGTTCCCATCACCACTAGTGTCTTTACAATGAACCATTTTTTATATCAAGTCTGAATTATTCATGAACGTTCAAACATTGGGAGAATTCCACTTCAACGTGGGTTTCTATACAGTGGTGGTAATAGGAACCAGGGGGTTCAGTGTCAACAATGCACATACAGAGCACCAGTTATTCAATGACAATAAGGGGTCAACTTTTTCTCCAGGGCGTAAAGGGAACCCAGTACAACACGACTGCATGCTTTAGTGAACAAAGTCACAGAACTCTTACAGCATCTTTCTATTTAGTGTAGTCTGCAATCTGTGGATGATGATAAATCTGTAAACCCTGTTACAGAAGGGGCATGTAGTTTGTGGTCAGGGGTCACCAAAACTGCCTGCAAGGTCAAACCTCCTCCACACACATACACACAACAACAACAGCAGACCATAATTTCTGCTCCAACAGATCCACACAATGCTGTACCACACCCACAACATGCTAAAGAGCTACCACACAGCATCTAGGCCTATGCCTGACTAACATTAAGGGGGAACAGACAACTCAGTCATCTGAATTTGTCATCTGCCTCCTCGGCTTGAAAATTAAATCCATGTTATACAGGACCTTTTCTCATATGTTTAGAATTTCTGAAGTTATTCAAAAGATTTAGACCCTCGATTTTTCTTTACTATCAGTAACCAACGCGTTATTATGACGCTGTGCATCCCATCAGCTTCTCCTTCCTTAATACAACAGCACGGAATACTCTCCATTATGCCCATATGGTCCTGGTTGGCATTAAGCCTGAATGACAACCACAGAAAATACATGCTGCATAACCACACTTGATACAGGCTAATTCAGAATCTCTGATGGTAGGAAAGTAAAAGTTTAGCTTTGCATTTAAATTAATCTGCAATGTCTCCAATGACTTCACAACAGCCGCACAGGTGTGTATACTGAGGCACATGAGACGTAAAGCTAAGGGCAAGGTTAAGAAATGGAATGGTCCACTTAGGGGTGTCAGGAATCACATTATAAGACCCTTCCCATAATATGGATAATACAATGTAACATGAGCAACTGTTGTTGGTTGTTGGAAAATCACATGCTTTAAAGTATCATTATTGGTATCAGGATATTGGGATTACTTGGAATCCGATCGATTGGGTAATCAGAGACCCGGCCATCCTTACTTGTGAGTTAGTGCCACGTACGTCTAGCTTACGAGCTCTTTACACAGCTCCTGCGGACTTCAGTGCAGCCAAGGTGTTTGTTTTCCCACCCATATTCCGACAAGACCCGCCTTCCTCTCTATGACTGGGTGACTCACAGTCAAACAGGTCAGAAAATGACCACACGTCTCGCCTCCTGCGCCAGGACTGGCTGTCGGTCAATACTCACAAGCAGTCCGCCAGTGGTGGGACTTGACGGAATACGGGTGGGGACCAAAAACAACACCTTGCCAAATGCCAACACATCAACCCGTTTCCCGTGATTCTGATCTGACTAGAGAACGACAGGCATGTAGCCCGTCCAATCAGAACGCAGCTTCGGTTAAATCCACCAATGAACTGCTGACAAATGAAATGACGAGGCTGTTGCTAGCCGGAATTTGCTATAACGCCCCTGCAAACCGTCAGCAATGTTTTGAAGAGAGAGCTAACGCTACGCTAGTCGTTCTTTGCTGTAGTTAAACGCATGGTTCATAGTTCAAAGCTAGAACATCTTACTCGTTAGAAAAGTGAGTAAAATGTAACCATTCTGAGAAACATGAGCTTACCAGTCTGGACACAACTGAGGAATCAACTCTACAGCTAGTTCCGAGTTCAGTCTACGCGGCACGTCAGATGCTCCAGCCAATCAGTGACGAGTAACCGCCCACTTAATTCTTCAAGCTACAGTAGCTTAAAAAAAGATTTATTTATTATTTTATTTTTATTGTTGATCCATTACAAATACGAGTTTAAAATATACTAGACATTAACTGGCCATTTAAAAATGTAGAAATATACTGCTTTTATTTCTGAACTTTCAGTGAGGTGTAAACAAAAAACAAAAGCAAACAAACAAAAAAAAATTTAAATAACATTTGGAACAGCATATAGCCTACTGCATAGACCGTCTACAGTATGTTATTTAATATATCATTTTTTATATATTTATTTATTTATTTATTTCTCCACCTCTTCCTGTATTGCACTTATTATCTTGGTAATAGTATCACACAACACTCCATCCACAACACTCCATCCCCTGTACTTAATGTCTCTGACTAGAGCTTCTTCTTGTTCTCCACTTTTTTCACTTTTATAAGCTGTAACTTCTGGAATGCGTGTTGGCATTGTGAGCTACTGTAAACAAATTCAAATTCCTTGTATGTGTGAACATACTTAGGCAATAAAGCTTGATTCTGATTCTGATCAATAAGAGAGAAGCTGTGTGGCAACAGTACAGTAAGCAGTATTGCTGGTCCAAAGGGTCACCTAACAGGTTTAAAATGTAACAACAGAAATGCAAATATAAATCTGATCTGTTACTTATTTGTGTAGCACCTCTGAAGCCTGAGGTGGGGAACGTGATATTATCGTACCAGCAGTCACCCTAAGTATGTGGGAGACAGAAAGAGAGAGGTAGTGAGCAGTACTTCTCCTTCTGTCCCTTTCCCTTTCCGGTTTCATCATTTAGCAGCAATTTGCATTTCTTTTGTGGTGAATTTTGTCCGCGTAATTGCATCCAGTCTTATTGCTGCCTGGGGCAACATGGATTACAGAGAGGCCTCGCCACTGTTTGTAACTTATTGAAGTTAAAAAATGATTTTCCGCTCTCCAATGGGCAGCTGATTTGCGAGCAGCACAGCAGCAACTAATAGATTTAATCGTCTTATAATGGGCCTGTGTAATGCAGTATTTCCTCTGTGGAGAACATCGATATTGAGCACTTTAACACCACTTTTGATGTGAGGACACGAGCCCAGTGACATTTACAGGCTGTCTTGAAACGTCCCTGGCTGTCCTCTACAACACTGCCTGGAGCAATTTATCCGAGTGTGTTCTCTGTGTGAATGTTTGGTGAGATTAGCCCAGCGCAACAGCAAATAACATTGCTAGAGACGATACTTACGCCCTTGTTGTGCAGTGTAAACAAGTAACTAAAGGGTTTTATGAATATATATAACCAGAAACAATAAATTATGATCATTTAAACTGATATGGGTAATATTTATTGAACTACACATACAGAAGTATGTATCTCAGTATGGTGTCAGGCCACCATGTTAGCTAATGCAACATGCCGGACGTCTTGGTATGGAGTTGTAGAGGTTCCTAATGGTGTCCTGTGGTAAACCATCCCATGCAGCTTGAATATTCTCACACAGTCCATGCAGATTTTGCAGTAGGGGTGGAGCTAGAGTGACACCAGGCCTTATGGACGTGTGACAACAAGCTGTTCATCTTGGCGCTGACCACGGTGCTTCTGCACATAGATTTGTTGGGCGTCTCCACCGAGACTCATCACTGAAGGTGACCCACTGCTGAGTCTGGCACGACACCATTGCGGTCTTTGGTGATGTTGGCATGGTGTTAAGGATAGTTGTTGTAATGGTCTGTGTGCATGAAGGCCTACGTCATGCAGTCGTCTGCCAATGGTGCTGGCACTGACAGGACTCATGAAGGCTCATGTCTATGAAAAATTCAGCTTGCTACACCAAAGCGTTCAGTTCTCTTCATGTGTTTTTTGCAGCGAGAGGTGAAAGATTCAGTCAGACGTTCAGAATTAAAATAAGTAGAATTGTTGAATGTGCAACCCCAAGGCTTCACTGATCCGGGGCTAGGTAAATTCCCCTATTTTACACTATGCAGTTGCAAAATGGAAATATATGTTAAATTTTTCCATCATGAAATATTCATGCAATGTAAATGTTATCATATCAGAAATTCTATAAAAAAAGACATATATAAACAGTATATATGAAATACAGCAGCATACCGCAGCGTTCCATGTAACACAAGGTCTCTGGGCACCCTTTCTTTCAAACGTTCAGATAAATGATGGCAAGTGTACAAAATTAAGAGCAGCAATGCTTTGCTTATCATTTGTTTTGCATAATTAATTTTCACTCATTTACATGCAGTATCCAAATGCATTGTCAGACTGATAAATGCAGAGAGCTTAAGGCTCAATACGTTCATTTGATGGGAAAAAAATCATCATTCACCAGTGCTTTTGGACATTAATGCAGTGCTATAGCAGGGCAGAGCAAGATAACTAAAATAGAATATTTCCCACAAGACTATAATTACTGAATGAAAAACTACACTTGTCAAAGAATCCATTATTTACGTCAAGTGACAAATGAATTCTCATCAGCATTTATGATGCTGCAGTATCTTCTGAACCACATCAAAACCCTGTACCTCACATATACCCCTCTCTATTAGCAGACTTTATAAGGGTAATATGTAACCTGAGACCCTTTAACGATAAAGATCTTTTAGACCAGATGAAATATTATGAAAATATGTACTGAAATATTCCTCACATTTTGCAGTTTAATAACTTAATAACAAGTGTACATGGTAAACAAGGTCAGATTCAGCCATCACTGCTAATCCATCACACTCATTGTGTAAATCTATTTATATCATTAAATTCTGATGTTTTTTGCCACAACAATTGCGTAATAATACTACATGATGGAGTGTGTAACCTCCAGCAGTAAGGTTCTGTATTGCAACCTAGCACCCACCCCACCAACACTTCCTTTCCCTAACTACAGCTGCCGTGATGTTTTCTACAGTTGCCAAATTTTACATGGCAAGGATTCACTCTCCTTTGCTTTTTCTCGTGTTGTCATCATAAATAATAAGTATATTCAAAATTTAGCTTCTTGAACGTACAGGGGTTGGACAATGAAACTGAAACACCTGGTTTTAGACCACAATCATTTATTAGTATGGTGTAGGGCCTCCTTTTGCAGCCAATACAGCGTCAGTTCGTCTTAGGAATGACATATACTGCGTCCTGCACAGTGGTCAGAGGGATTCTAAGCCATTCTTCTTGCAGGATAGTGGCCAGGTCACTACGTGATGCTGGTGGAGGTTCGTCCTTCTTGGTGGTATGCTGACATTACCCTGGATACCGTGGCTCTTGATACATCACAAAGACTTGCTGTCTTGGTCACAGATGCGCCAGCAAGACGTGCACCAACAATGTGTCCTCTTTTGAACTCTGGTATGTTACCCATAATGCTGTGTGCATTGCAGTATTTTGAGCAGCACTGTGCTCTTACCTGCTAACTGAACCTTCACACTCTGCTCTTACTGGTGCAATGTGCAATTAATGAAGATTGGCCACCAGGCTGGTCCAATTTAGCCATGAGACCTCCCACACTAAAATGACAGGTGTTTCAGTTTCATTGTCCAACCCCTGTAGAACACAGTATGGTTATCCAGCATCAGAGCTCTTGTGATTTATTTTATCCATTAAATGGTCCCTAACTAGGAGGCTCATATCAGCAGATTTAGACCAGCAGAACATCCTTATTATTCTCTTAATGCAGGTAATTTCTTCCATAAGGACATTAAATAGATTCTAGTTTGAGTTTCCCATTCCATCTTAAAGGGGTGCAGGGTTACATTCTTACCACTGAGAGTTTATATATAACAGCTACATCGATTAAGGTGGAACAGGACAATTTGAAATAGAAACCTGCGAGCAGTTTTAATACTTGTAGTGATGTAAGCCACTGAACATCCTACCTGGACTTGTATAGTATAGACCTACCAATAAATATGCAGTATGGTGGGACGTTTTATCGAGAACACTCATTCTTTATATGTATTGCAGTCGGTGCTATATTGCCACCACATTGAAGCTAGCTCACCCTACCCTGTGCACTGTCTATATTATATCGACACTGTTACAATAAAACCTGGCATCTGTAACGTAACAGGAGAAGGAGAGACACCGCTCAGCTTTCTACGTAAGTCAAAGGAACAAGATGTAACGAGTCATTTTGGATGATTACTATTGGTCTTTTGATGCCCTGTAAAGGGCAGCTGGTGTTTCTGCATCGCATACACAGAACGCTCCACTGATTCCTACTAATAGATCATCACTGTGGGCTGAGCTACTTATACAGTGGTCACTGGCTTCACTGGTAACAGTGACTGACTTTCAGATCTGTTTCTTATTGTTACCATCATAGGACTCTACCAGACATTAATTATTCTGTATTCAAAAACACAAACTCTGCTTGTGTTGCTATCTGTTGTGGACCAGTGTAGGATGGGTTCCCCTTGGGTGAGTCTTGCGTCCTCTGGAGGTTTCTTCCTCTTGCTCTAAGGGAGTTTTTCCAAGCCGCTGTTGCCCTTGGCCTGTTTACTGGGAGCTTGGACCCAGAGTCTCTTTAAAGCTGCACTGTGACAATAGCTGTGTAAAAGGTGCTATTTAAATAAAACAAAAATGTTAAATTGTTAAATTGTTTGTGGTTTCTGCCAGCATTATTATATTAGTTTATTGTTGTTGTTAAAAAAAATCTTAATTTTAGTCGATTTATAGTTTTCTACTTTGTTGGAATATGCCATATGCCCTTTGCGTTTCCTTTATGCTGATGTTCCTTTTATTGTCCTTTGTAATGAACAGACCAATAGAAGTGTTTGCACATTTGTAGAGGTTTCTAATGGTGTCCTTTGATAATTCATCCTCTGTAGATTGAATATGCTCACACTGTTCCTGCATATTGTGTGGTAGTGGTAGAGGTAGAGGTGGAGTGACACACCAGGTCCTCTGGGCGTGTGACAACAAACCGTGCATCTTAGCGCTGACCACGATGCCTCCATACTGTAACGAATGGAAGTATGGTGTTAGGTGGGTGCTCTCGTAGAGAGGTGGATACTTAGCTTCCATGAAGAGACACGCAGGGAACACGTGGTGAAGGGGTTTCAGAGCCAGTTTAGTGAACAATGAGAGCACCAGGACTTCACTCGTCACAAGTTCCCAGATAACACCAGTTGGAGAACCCAGGCTACAACCTAGTACAGTTCACCACACGCACATTCTCTCCCGCGCTTTCCTCCACACTCTCCATCATTCGCTCCGGCTCTCCACCGTGCACAAGCGCACTGCACCTGCCTTAAAGTGACCGTTACAGTACACAGATTTGTTGGTTGTCTGCACCAAGACAACAGCGAGACTTAGCACTGAAGATGACCCGATGCCATTCTGAGTCACTCCATGACAGTCTTTGGCGATCTTGATGTTGTGTTAAGGTCAGCCGTCGCGACGGTCCGCGTGCCTGTAGTCCTGCATGATGGTCAGTGGTACTGGCACTAACATGCTACGTGTTAGCGGCCAGTTTCTCCATTTTATTCCTCAGGAAATCAGTGGAGCAGTATGCACATCACTGTGGATTAAATTTGTTTTCTACTTTCAGTAACTTTAATAGTGAGGACGTATTTATATGTCTTCCCAGTGTCTTGAGAATTCAGTGCTTCATCCTACACACTAATGTGCTCTGTTCTTATTCCCACCTCAATGTTATTGGTTCAGGGAGCGCTGTACAACACATCCTCCTGTTTAATATTCTTATCTTCCCCCTCATGACATGCCTTAAGTCCGTGGTGAATTCCCCAGCTCTATCACGGCGCTACAGGGGTCCCTCGCTGACACAACCACAGATAGCTTCAAAATGAATTTGGGCTCGTGAGATGCACGGGCTTATAAAACGCCTCTCTGCCGATAACTGCTTATCTGACCATAAAATTCGTCCATTTCACTCTACTCATTATCGCCGCACTGGGACGAAATGCATGTCTCTGAGTACATCTGTAGCATAAACCAGCCAGAAGCATGGCTGACTTCATCACGCTGCATCTTTGTTTAAAGCCTACTATGTTATCACATGTATCAAAGCCCTGATACTTAATGATTTAATTTATTTCCTTTAAAAAAATTGAGCTGTTAATACACTCCTAAGAATATATGCACCTTGAGTATTCCTTGGTGTGGTGCCATAGAAAGAGGGACTTTTGGTTTCCTATAAAACCTTTCAATGGATCAAATGAGCTAATTACCCAATAGCAAACATTTCAACGCTCGCTGATCTTCCAATGATTTGCAACTTGATCAGAAGATTAGTGAGATATTTGTATTGTTTGCTATTGAGTAATTAGCCCATTTAAATTTGGCAAATTTGAAAACCAAATTATAATCCAAATATGAAATATAATCCAAAAGCAATTATAAACCAGAAAGCCCTAGCTGATAAGGGCAACATAGACATTTCAGGCCATCAGCAATTAACTGTGCTCAACACAAAAACTTTCAGCTGCAGACTTTTCTCCCTTTTCAGATTTTATTTTTGGACAGAAGTTGGGCTTTGGCTCTGTGAGAGATATCATAGTCATATTGTAGATACTTTATGTAGATACTTTCAACCAGTAGTGACGTAGAACCACAGAGGTAGGAGTTAATGGCTAACGCAAGTAGGAATTTGACCGGTTCTCCAAACAGTATATAGGCATAACTGTGGCTATGTGGCTGTGATAGACAACAATCGAACAATACTAGCATTTAGCTACAGTATATACCGTAATTACTGACATGTAGATGTGATAGATCATAAGTCAGCAATGTTAGCATTAGCAAAAAACGATATCTAAGATATTTGGCTCTGGTTATATGTAATACACTTACTGAGTTACTGTACACCAACACACTACTTACACTGCTCACAGTACACTAACACCTTACACTTACTGAGTTACTGTACACCAACACACTACTTACAGCACACTAGCACATTACACTTACTGAGTTACTGTACACCAACACACTACTTACAGCACACTAGCACATTACACTTACTGAGTTACTGTACACCAACACACTACTTACAGTACACTAACACATTACACTTACTGAGTTACTGTACACCAACACACTACTTACAGTACACTAACACATTACACTTACTGAGTTACTGTACACCAACACACTACTTACAGTACACTAACACATTACACTTACTGAGTTACTGTACACCAACACACTACTTACAGTACACTAACACATTACACTTACTGAGTTACTGTACACCAACATGCTACTTACAGTACACTAACACATTACACTTACTAAGTTACTGTACACCAACACACTACTTACAGCACACTAACACACTACACTTACTGAGTTACTGTACACCAACACACTACTTACACTAACGCACTACACTTACTGAGTTACTGTACACCAACACACTACTTACAGTACACTAACACCTTACACTTACTATGTTACTGTACACCAACACACTACTTACAGTACACTAACACACTACACTTACTGAGTTACTGTACACCAACACACTACTTACACTACACTACCACATTACACTTACTGAGTTACTGTACACCAACACGCTACTTACAGTACACTAACACATTACACTTACTGAGTTACTGTACACCAACACACTACTTACAGCACACTAACACACTACACTTACTGAGTTACTGTACACCAACACACTACTTACACTAACGCACTACACTTACTGAGTTACTGTACACCAACACACTGCTTACACTAACACACTACACTTACTGAGTTACTGTATACCAGGACACTACTTACAGTACACTAACACCTTACACTTACTGAGTTACTGTACACCAACACACTACTTACAGCACACTAACACACTACACTTACTGAGTTACTGTATACCAGGACACTACTTACAGTACACTAACACCTTACACTTACTGAGTTACTGTACACCACCACTCAACACCCTAAAAACTACTTATATATCTCTTGAACTATTTTTCTTCAGGGCTTTTAGGGAGCTATTTTTAGGAATCACTTTGTTGTTAAGCGTGTTTGTTTTAGTGAGTTCTTCCAGAACAAGTTTTGTAGAACAGGATACCAGTCCTTGGTGTGTGAGTCCTAATGTGGTTTTATTTCTTGTAGCATTGGGATATGTCTGTGTGACCTAACCCTGACACTGACACTACCAAACTCTATGAAACTTCAAGCCTGCGCTCCAGGTCAATGAAATGTGAGAGAACCCACTTAGGTATTTCTCCAGACAGGAAAATTGTTCATGGTTCCCATGGCCTGGGAAAGCAGCTCATTCACTTAAGCCTGTAAAAACGTGTACATGCCTCTGAAACCAGTTTGCTACACTTGTCAGAAACACTGCGCTTAAGGATAAGACGCAACATTAGAAGAATCAGTTCACCATCGCCGTCATACCATCATGGTTATGGTAATTATGTCGTCGTATGAATTATGGTTTTCATTCAGGCCAGTGCCAAAAGGTGACAAGAAATATGGCAGAAATGTAAAGGATGGAAGGATGTATAGGAAGACTATATGCACAGTAATCTATGTTTTGCATCACAAATGTGATGTCAATTAAATGATCAATTACATAATGTAAAATGAAGCGTTCAAGGCTATATCATGGAGAAGCCTCTATGCTAAATACCAGTGACGTCAGCTATAAACTCTCATGGGCAATAACTGTCAAACTGGATTACATTTTAATTTCAATGGAGAATCCCCATGAAGAATGCTGGTTAGTCCAGGACTAGGCCTAATCCCCATCTGCGAAACCGAGCCTTTATGATGTCCTTGTTAGGCAGCTTGTTAAAGGCCGCAAACACAATGCAATAAAAGGTTGTAACATTAAGGCACTGTAGCCTTTATAAACAAAACTGCTCCAAGATGTGAAGTGTTTACTCAATGTCCACCATGTGTGGTTTATACAGTATAATATAAAGCAGAACTGTTAACCTGTTCTGCTGGTACTGCTGCTACAGCTTCTCTGAAGAACACCAGTGTAATAGAGTTCCCCTGTAATTAAGTGACATTTTATTTTTCTAAGCGAGGTAGGAGAGAGTATGCTGGCTGCCCGGTCCTGCAGCTGTGGAGGCTGACTCCTCTGAAAGCCAGCATGTGTTTTTCCAGGTGCAGCTGCTGGTCTCAACACACTGAAGACATCAGGCCCAATACTTGTGCTGGCAAAACCAGCCATAAAGCAGCGGCACCTTCAGGAAATCAGCGTCGTTACTCCAGACACATTCACTGCTCATCAAAAGTTTCAGGCCATCTGTTTTTTCCCGAAACGCTTTTAACAGGGCTGAGCAGATTTTCTTTGTCAGTTTACAATTACTTTTAAAAGATATGAGCTGCACCTCCAGCTGAATTCTCATGTTTGAATGGTGCTGAACAAATAAACGCAGCCTGAAATCAAAACTGACATCCTAGTTCATGTCCTGGGACCACACGTTTCTTTTCCCCACATTCTTCCATCAAAGTTTACTGACTGAATTTAGCCTGACTTAGTATTTAGATTAATAACACAATGTCACAATAAAAACAGTAGGCTATAAGGGGGAAAACTAAGATTGACCAATGAGACATCATCACATATAGTATAGCCCCCAGAAAGAAACAACTGAGAGGAATAACTTGGTGGGTAGGTTTGATATCATGAGACATGCAAATGATCCAAGCTTCACACCCGGCTGCACATGTGATATAAGCGAGGATGGGCCTTATCGCTGTACCTGATTGACTACATACAGTAAGGGCATCCTGTTGTGCATGCTTTGACCCAATCACCACGATTGTGAACACCCAGTGAGCATGTCTCCATAAGTCATCCACTTAGTGCCAACACCGTTGTGTAACGGTTGATTACTTTACTGTTGCGCGAAGGTTGTAGTTGTAGCCTAGCCTCCCGTCTGATGCACCTGCTCCTAAGCTACTCCGGACAGTAATGGTCAGATGGGTGGTCACTTGAGCCAATAAACGCCATTTCTACCCCGCATGGAGAGTGTCCTGTGTCTGGCTCCTGCACCGCCCGTTTTTAGCCATTACGGTTGGCAGACATTTGCATGACGCAGTAACAGCACTTACAGTTGACTAGGACAGGTCTAGCAGGGCTTGCTTTCCTGATGCTAAACAGGAGGGGGAAATTCTTTGCCTTTCTTTAGTTCTTTTCTTAAGGAGCTGGAAAAGTCCTGAAAAGGCTTCAAAGGAAGACAAAGTGTCCCCAAACTGTTGGGGTGCATTAGTAATGCTAAATCCCTTTGCTGGCACAGAGCTATAAATGCATAGTTGTACGCATTCCCCATATGCATTCATCATATGAAACATTATCTAGTCCACTGAGGCTCGCTTGTCCCTGGTCGGGAGGCTGCAGACAAGCCGTGATGTGTGTGCGTAAGCCCAGAATGCCCTTGACACACTAATTTCTGTCGTGACTCGACCCTTACGGCAATTATCTCTGAACTCTATAACAGTAGTAGCACAAATTAACACCAATACACAGCCAGTAATCACAGCCAGATGCTAGATTTCCACCTCCGGTACGCGACCACCCTTACTGTGCTTATTCAGGCCACAGGGTTCATATAACACTCATTATATATAGGTGGGTCATGCTCCTAAAGCCGAAGTGTATGTGGCCAGGTGTGAGGGCACAGAGGCCTTCTAAAGGAGGCTTCAACTTTGTCTAATTGCTTGGACAGACCACGAGCATAAAATCATTACTCCTGATCTGCTTTCTTGATATTTGTATTGATTTGCTGCATGCGTATGTGTCTGTCTGTGTGTGTGTGTGTGTGTGTGTGTGTGTATGTGTGTGTGTGTGTGTGTGTGTGTGTGTTCACACCACGTTCTGCCAAATGTTCGTTTGCCAAGGCGAGCGAGAAGTGAAGCGGGCGAGCTGGGGGCCAATCAGCAGCCGCGTCACATATGCCTCCGATCGATATAAACAAACATGGCTGCCCCCGCATGAGAACACGATTGACAGGTATGATTCATCTCGTGCCACCGGAGGGCACGGGGAATAATAATAAGCACAGATAGATCATTTCCTATTGCGGAGAAAAGCATGGAGGTTAGCAGGGGACACGGGCAAGATCATTGGCCTCCCACGGCAGCGTGCACGACTCCCCACACGGGCCTGCGCGGTGGGGGAAGATTAAAGCTGCGTGATCCCGTCACTTCTTTAATTCTAAAAAAGTTCCTCGCCTGCCTGACTCAGGCGAGATGAATTGATGCACCAGGCTCATCAGTGCGCTGGGGTCTACACCGCCGAGGATATTCAACACAGTCAGTGGGGAGGATCACCCCAGTGTTAGGAGGCAGCCGAGGCAGCAGCACGGCGTGTTTTTTGTGCTTGCCTAAATAGCGCCTCATTTCTTTAAATCCGGGCACAGGAGCGTCTTATTGGCGCGGATGCATGGACTCTGACAGTGGCGCAGCAACACGACGGGGAGAACACATTGCCAGCCATGATGAGGAGTAATGGCTCGAAACAATATTCCCCCGGGGCCTCAAATTGAAATCCGAAACTGTGATATTGTTTCATCGTGGCACAATTTGAAATGTCAAAACGACTCTGGCGAGGTCAACCCGCCGTGAAACCACCGCAGACGGAGGAGGGGAGAGACGCTCCGGAGTGAGAGAGGCTTCTGTGGCACACTTCATTTGCACAGGCAGCATCCCAGAGATGACTGGATGACAGCTCTGTCTTCTCCAGTCTGTGTGAGGAGAGAGAGCAGTGCTCCCCACGGACTCTGTTGTAGTGTGTACTGCATGTGCAAGTTCCTCTGCAAGCAGAGTGAGCTGGGGATGCAGAGCCGAGGTTCACACACTAATGGCACAGCAGGCACTGCATCGAAATCATCCTTGTCTGGATAGCAAATGGCGTTCTGCAGATAGGCGATATATCACCTGAAATTCATCACACTTGTTTTACAGCAGATACAGTCAGTGGAATTTACAGTAACATACTACTGCTGGGAGCATTCTGTAATGGTGGTTGTGCTCTGAGCCCCTTCCCTGAGTGGATGAGTCTCATGATTACAAGCGGTTTGAAAGAATATTCATTAAGGACTATATTGATATTCATGGAAGGCTGTGTCTTCTGAGGATGTAAGTGAAATGTCCTCTATGCTCTATGATCTTATCTTGATACTGGTTAGTATGTTGAACTTGAGACGTGCACTTTGAGTGGGACACATCTTATTATTAAATCATTATTTTAGGCTTTACAGGCCAGCAGTGTTTTAATATTTAGGCTGTGTCTACCTCTTTCAATTTTACTACAGAAACTTGCATGGTGTAGCTTTAAATTGGAGTATGCGATTTGCTGCTATGAATCCTGGGAGCTGACATTCATTCTTAACAGTTTACTGTATTATACAGTACTACTGCGTTACAGCAAACAGTAAATAGAACCTAGAACTGTCCCAGAATCGCCTGAACTCTAACTAGAAGTACAATTAAAATTATTAAGGACAGTGCTAGTAATTAGATTCCTGTAGTTTCTGTTTAGACTGTGTTACAGTTTTCTATTCTGAGTAGACCTCAAGTAGCTTCTGAGACTGTGAGAACTCTGGAGAAGTATATAGGACTGTCCAGAAGTTTATAGACCTTTTGAGAATTCTTTAGAACTTTCTAGAACTGTCTGGGGCTGCCCAGTCGTGTACATAGCAGTATAAATACAGGTGCGTTAAAATAACCAGTTCAGTGCATGTCCCAGCTGAGTACGCGCGTAGTGGATACAGAGCTACATTTCATTTAGATGGCATCAGGAGGCTTCAGCATCTGGCAGACACGTTTTGCTATGCCTGTGGCCAATTTATCAGGACTAGCGTAAAAAAGTACTCAGTGAAAACGCCTGCTAAGGTGCGAGGTTTACTTCGGCATGCCTGCTGGGGGTTAAGACAAACTGTGTGCATCTCATTTCATGTGCGAGCACTGCAAGAAAACTGAAGGTAAGGTGACTGATTGCTGCTTGCTTAGATGACAGAATTTCATTTAGTAAAGTTCTGCGAATTTGTTGAAGTTTGAAAGCTGTTATTAAGCAACTGGTCAGAAAATGTTCTGGCAAAATATACATTACATTACCACATACCTTACATATATATACATGATATCTTACATATTACTAAGTAACTTTTGAAATAAATCAGATTTTTTTATTCAACCACAGAAACTATGCTGTGCTATACCAATAAGAGTCCTTGGGCAAGACTCCTAACACCACATTGGCCTACCTGTAATATGATTAACCTTGTAAGCTGCTCTGGATAAAAGCGTCAGCTAAATGCCGTAAATGTAAATATAGCACATAGATACTGTGATATTAAATTTATGTTCCATTGTGTTATTCTAGTGGTAATGTAAACAGCATACTATTGCTGTACAAAGAAAAGCATCTCTAAAATGGTAGAGGGTAAAGGGCGAAACCCTCTTACTCTCAGTGTAAAATCAATGTAAAGAGATTTTATTCCAAGCTGTTTTGGAGCATTTCTATTGGTCTATTCAATGATTCATCCATCGTCTAAGCCACTTATCCTCCTGGGTTACGGAAGTGGTGCTAGAGTCTATCCCAGCACTCATTGGGCCAGTCCATCACAAGGCAGACAAACAGGGGCACTGCAGCATCTTTGACTTGCCTGGCTGAAACCAGAGCACCTGGGGGACTCTGCTCTACCAAATGGGGGAATTGAACCCAGGCTCTTCTCGCTGTGATGTGACAGTGCTACCTTCACCACCATGTTACCCCTCTATAGGTCCATTTATCATAACATTTTTTACACAGTATAAAGGACAGTTTATACAGTATAAAGTTTTTTTACAGTATAAAGGACAGCGACAGTGATATTCTGATTCTTTAAGTGGAATTAAGGACAATGAGATTAGATTAAGAAATCCCAGAGAACTGGATTTTAGCCCAGTAATCAGATTTCTCAGTGTATGTATACCCTTACTCTGACTTCTTTTACATTTTTTCAGTCTGTAAATGTGTGAAAACTGACCACAGTGCACAGCAACACAGTAAGTATCCTTCCGTATCCTTTAGATGATGTATGTTCATATTGTGAGGTAAAGTAAAATTTGCGTTTTCATTACATTTGCATCACGCATTATTCTGTGAGTTTATTGGCTGGTTACAAAGCAGAAATCCGATCACTCATTTACATGTAAACGCACTGAAAGTATTTCTAATAAATTCTGATTTCCTTAAGTTATCAGATTTGTATGTGTATATTAAGCTGCATTGATAGTGCTAATGCTATTCTTAGATGTACACTTTTTAAGGTAAACTTATTAAAAGTTTCAAACATTTTAAGGGTTGTTAAGTAAAATCATATCCATATTATTTTATATCGTCATATCGATATAAAATATCATATCGTCGCTGTCCATTGAAAAACATGTATCCCCATTTTTGTCCATTTTGACTTCGATGCATCATTTGAAAACAGCCGCTGCCGTTTACACTTGAGAATTGCATGATGAATAGACCAACTAAAATGGCCCAGAAGTGCTCAGAAGGACATCTGGTTCCATTGACTTACATTAAAATCAAATGAGGTTTTTGGCATCTCCTGTTAAGTTGCCATTTTGGAGATACTTGTGTTTCTTTGGACAATGACGATATGCAAATGTGAGGATACTAGAACCATATGTAGAAGCATAACTCATGTAAATGCTTGAATCGTTTCTGATAGACAACCATGTTGTAAGTATATGGTTCTTCGAATATCCTTCAAATGAACTGAAATGGTTGGATATGGCACCAGCTGTTGTTACAGGTCATATTGTTTTTGCACACTTTAGAACCAACAATGTTCCTCAACAGAACCAAAACCGGTTTTATGGCATTGCATTTCAAGTGTTGGTTTGTATCATCACTGGTTTGTATTTGAACATGAACTAAATATTGCCTCTGTGCTCTTACAGACCACTGCTGAGAGACAAATGAGTTGCACCAGGATGAGTCAAGCTACACATTTCCATTTTAGACTCATATCTCACGCCCTGCGTGCGACAACGTCACAACCCTAATGACAAACCTCATTCATACGCAATTAATATTTCATCTGCAATTTAAATACACGTACCATCTCCTTCAGTAAAGATCATTGGTTAAATTAACACAACCTGCCACTTAATCAGGGTGTGCATTTAGATGCATCTGATTAGCTTGTGGAATTTAGATCGGCTCAGTAGAGCTTTCCCGTTCAGTATGATTCATACATGACAGCCACAGATGTAATGCAGAGTGGCTAGTTTCCCTTCCAGCGAGCCTGTGGCTGAAGTGGAGTTTTCACTTAGGCTCATGCAACACATGTTACTTCTTGCGATATAATGCGGAAGAGTACGCTTGCAATGTGCGAGTCCAAACAATTGAGCAGAAGCTCCACACACGGCTGAGCTATCAATCTTTCTCTTAAACCTTGAGTGACGATTTCATCATGAGCCGTTAGCTATGGAAGCATTCTGTTGCAAGGCCTATGCGTGGTTACCATTTCTATCATCATCTGGGGTCTTGAGGAGATTCTAACTTGCGTACACCTGCATCCTGGAGGAGCAAAGGCAGAACTTTAGGATGCGGGAAACTGAAGGATTCTACATTTTCTCTGGCAAGCTTGCCGTGATTCACAACTACAAGCAACCCAGAGGACCAAACATCTACCGCTGGGAGCTCTCTCGCTCTCTCTTTGCTCACAAACTTCCACAACTCACAAATAAGTAACAACACGGTCTGAAAAGCTTTGGATATAATACAGCTTTGCTGAACATCTGTATGATGCATGTATTCCAGGCAGCTTTTGTTCAGGAACACTCATGCGATGAACAGGGTTTATCTGTTTGAAACATGATGCATCTCGCATAATTGCCCCAACGACGAATTTGCCGATGCCTGCATAATGCTGTTAGCGGCTTGCTTGCTAATGTGAATGCATTATAAATAAAAACAAGAGAATATAACTCCATTGTAAATAACCATTAACGCCTTGCATGGCTTGTCATAATCAAATCACTTACCACCATCTATATGGACCAGCGGTGCACCCTCCCTCCCGCCCTTTGGAGCTGCTGTTCTGTAGAAGCCTAGGACGCAAAACCATAATTTATTTGTTTACTTTATTCGCCAGTCATTGTCTAATGAAACCAGTCCAATTACAGTTTAATGGGACTTAATGCACACATTCTGTCTTGAAATCAGCATCTGTAATGGGTGCAATATACATATTAGACAGTTTAATTAGATGGCAGTTTAATTGTCTACATGCAGTCCTCCATTAGCAGGCCCTGGCTCCAGCACTTTGTCGGAGAGGAGGGAGGGAGGAAAGGAGGGGCACTTGCTCTTTCTCCGATGGAAAGATTGGTCTAGGTCCAATTAAACGCTCTAGAAATGCAACCTGTAGGGCAATGTATAATGGAACAGTAGGTTCAGGAGGCCGTACTTAGTTTTGCTCTGTGTTGCTATGGTCAGTTTATAGTCAGGGACTTTTTTTTCTTCTCCCTCTCAGTTCGCGTTCCACTCTCATGAACAAAAATAGAGCCACTGGATTGTCTTTATGTAATGTAGGCCCGGTCACGACTAACCATGCCGCTCCTTTGCCTCAGCACGACAGCGCAAAATAATCTGTACCTTGAAAAAAAGTGTAAATTTATAATACTTTCATTATGATTCATGTATTCAGATTCATTATTATACAACAATAGGGCCTGTCTCGGGATCTGTGTTTATCTAATGTGGGAAAAATGAAGCACTTTATTTTTCTGAGAAGGCTGAAAAAAAAAAAGAAAAGCTGAGAAAACTGCCCGGATCATTAATTACAGAAATATAAACAGGGGAAGGAGTCGACAGGCTCTAACACTGCACAGAGAAGGTGTTAAGCAGAACGGGTGAGAGCGATGGCTTTGGACACACATCGCAGTGAACTGGACGCGAGTGGACAGCTTGCGGAAAAAGGCCGCGCTGTGGCCTCACCTCGAGAGTCAGCTTCTCTATTGTGCCATCGTGTTAAATCAAAGTCTGTGCAGGTGCACTTCAACAGCAATGCCTCACAACCATCACGGCACATGCTAAACACACCACCACTGACACCGCAACTGAACTTTTTTTTTTTGCTGGCAGCAAATGACTAATACATACACCACACAGTTCTGCACACAGCCAGGAGCACAACTCCAGTGACTTTACACTCCAGATACATGAGTAGCTGTACCACACCCTAGCGGGGTGCATTTACGGCCATAGTACACTCTTGTACTCCCGTAATGGGAATTTCTGGGCACAAGCATCAGACATTTTGGACTGAATGGGGATGTATATTAATTGGGATTGCAACTAACTACATGTGATTTCCATATCAGTCCAGTGAGTCATGAAGTTGGAGCTTCAGGAGGTGAAGGAGTGGGTTTTAGTGCTGCCTGGTTTAGAATTGAACCCAGGCCCTTCTTGCTGTAAGGCAGCAGCTGTAGAACACTACAACAGGGCATGTACAGTCATAATACACATACTGTACATACAATACATAATACAGATATGTAGCTGGGCTCTACACTACAAACGGGCACGTACAGTCATAATACAGATGTGTAGCTGGGCTGTACACTACAAATGGGCAAGTACAGTCGTAATACAGATGTGCAGCTGGGCTGTACACTACAAACAGGCACGTACAGTTGTAATACAGATATGTAGCAGGACTGTACACTAGTAAAGGGCACGTACAGTCGTAATACAGATATGTAGCAGGACTGTACACTAGTAAAGGGCACGTACAGTCGTAATACAGATATGTAGCAGGACTGTACACTAGTAAAGGGCACGTACAGTCGTAATACAGATATGTAGCAGGACTGTACACTAGTAAAGGGCACGTACAGTCGTAATACAGATATGTAGCAGGACTGTACACTAGTAAAGGGCACATACAGTCGTAATACAGATATGTAGCAGGGCTGTACACTAGTAAAGGGCACATACAGTTGTAATACAGATATGTAGCTGGGCTGTACACTAGTAAAGGGCATGTACAGTCGTAATACAGATATGTAGCAGCACTGTACACTAGTAAAGGCCATGTACAGTCGTAATACAGATATGTAGCTGGGCTGTACACTACTAAAGGCCATGTACAGTCGTAATACAGATATGTAGCAGGACTGTACACTAGTAAAGGGCACATACAGTCGTAATACAGATATGTAGCAGGGCTGTACACTAGTAAAGGGCACATACAGTTGTAATACAGATATGTAGCAGGACTGTACACTAGTAAAGGGCACATACAGTCGTAATACAGATATGTAGCTGGGCTGTACACTAGTAAAGGGCACATACAGTCGTAATACAGATATGTAGCATTACTGTACACTAGTAAAGGGCACGTACAGTCATAATACAAGTGTAGCAGGCGATTAGGAGGTGACACTTTAGTTACACATGTGTTAATGCAGGCAGATGTTTATCAAGTTATCCACTCTAAATCAGCTCCCCCGGCCTCTACCTGGTGAAAGAAACCCATCCCTTTGGTGACCACTTGGCCTTTCCTCTAGCTGCACCATCAGGCCTTTTTTATTTCCATTTCCATCATGTTTTTCGTCTTGCATTCCTGCTGTGGATGAAGATAATGTCTCTGTATTTGAATAGAGAACGTTAATGTATATGTAAGTTCTGGATACTGCTCATCACATGAAAACTTTGCTTCTCACCTTCTAATGCTGAGGGTGAGTTGTAGCTTGTCACACATTTGTGGAGAGGTGTGTGCATGCTAGACAAAATCACACTTCTACAGTCATAATGAATACCTGCGCACTACTGAAGCACATTTACAGTCATAATGTACACACACCTGTCCCCGCCGGCTTGTAAACACCCAGACAGCTATTTCAAGTTGAAGAATTTTCAGTTTCACTCATAAGAGAGAGCTAGAAATGATTAAACCTTTTTAGTGGTTTTCAAGGCCTTCTCGTCTGGGAATGATTTAATTTATTATTCCAGTGTCAGGGATGTCACGATTCAGGCTCGGAGACTAATTAAGCTGACATTTCCAAATACACACACACCCACACACACACACTATCATTAATTACTGTAGAGATGGTGAGCAGGCCAGAGGCACACACACACACACACTAGCACTGCCATCACTTACTCTCGTGGCCAGTGATGTCAGGCACAAATTGACTTTCCATGTGCACTGTGGTCTGCTGTGGTTTTCCAGAACAATCCGCAGGGATCCATACAGACCTAAAGTTTTCATGCCCAGTCTTACGCTGGCTGGCCTGCTGGATGCCCCGAGACGAAGGACAAAACCAGCCCCCACATTCAGACGGACGAATCTGGTTTTACTTTGCTCCTGCTAAGTGCTTGGAATGAATGCATTCGGAATGGAAATGTTGGAATCACCATATTTGTTTTTGTCATCAGTTTTTTCTTCCAGCAACCGTAAAAACTTGTGGGCAAAAGCGAATACCATCAGCCTGTTATTGCAATCAGAAAGCAGAACCTGAAATCCGCCTTCATGAACTTATGCAACCAAAAGAGCCTTCCACTAGTGCTAACAGGTCTCACTCTCTAATTACACGGCACATGACAGCTGTTCTATGAGTGTTCCTGGAGAAGTGTCAGACAGTATCTATTAAATTACTCTTTCCTTGGAATTTAAAAGCAGCCTTAAGTCTCGGTGTGGTCATTAACTCCTAATTTAACTGTATCTGGAGCTGTTCAATAGTATCTGGATAGCAGAAACAAAATTAGCCCCTGTTTTTATGCCTCCACTTCCAGTTTGGCAGCAACTTCAGGGCTCATGGCAGTGTTTTTGGTTTATCTCTGCAGGATGTAAGGTACGTCTGGTCCAGGCACGCAGCGTCCAGTGTTTATTTCTCAAAAACACGAGGGCCAGGGTACTCCGCCTCTTTGATTAAATCCACTCGTCCTCAAAACCTGGGAGATATTACACATGGAAATGTCCTCGACATCAGAGACGGCAAATTGGCCCTGAGCTGGAAGGATTGGTTCAATCATCCTCCGACCGTATAATTAGTAATTAGATTGGGATTAAAGTCAAGTCGGAGAGGAAGAGTGTGGCCAATTCAAATCAGCATATGAAATGTGATTAAATTAATGGGAAAAAATTGAAATATTAATGTTCAGATTTGCAGCCGGGTCCCAGGTCATGGCCATCAGTCATGAGCTGTTTGAACTCTTCCTAATTACCGACTCATAGGGAATCAGGAGTGAAGGGACGTAAGCCTCCCCTGTGCTGCATCCTCTCCTGACATGCTCTCGACATCTCTCGCTCGCTCTGTCTCTGGCAGGAGCTCGGTGTGATTGCGCCAGGTTGACCACGATGACTTTCCCTGGCTTGGCTTTACTGCTGCTTAACAAATCCAACACCCCACACCTGATTACACCATTGACACGGTGCTGATCCCACTGCTAATTTGGCCAAGATTGGGGTCTGTCTCTTCTAAGGAGAAAGCCCTAGAGAAGAAAAGCAGAACCTGAAAGAGAGAGAGAGAGAGAGAGAAAGAGAGAGAGAGAGAGAGACTTCTGAAGACTGGGACGTATTCAGATTTAAGATTTGAAATCTGGATTTCACCTAACGCAGGACCATTTCAAACGACTGGCAAGGTCAGAACAAGCGGCTCGCACAAATGGCCAGAGGCTATTTAGCGGAGACTGAGACTGAGCCGATGTGGGGGACGAGGTACTGAGCCTCTTTGATACAACCAGTAGGGGAGCTTGCCAATGTACAATCAGCCTCTCTTTGACTTTTTCACTCTCATATCAAGTTCCTGTCAAACACTGGCTCCAGCTCAAGTTGAAAGTTTCATTTTCCGTGAAATGAAAATGTGATTGGTGCTGTGAGAGGATTAATTCTTAACTTTATGACTATCATTAACATATGCAGCATGAATTGAATTAATATGTGGGTTTGATAGGCGAAACTCTTCAAATGTTCTACTGACAACCATAAATTTCAGAATTGCTGAAAGGTATTGCTTATAGCATATTAAGGATATTAGGATATTAAAATAACATTTTTTATTTCATTAAGGCCTTGAAATAAAACCTTGATTTTTTTTTACTATTAAGAATACAGCAGTAAAAGAAAGCGGGGAAAAACACACTGAAATATTACGCAATGCTCTGCTGAACTTTAAATTCTTGGCTTGTTTTTCAAGTTTGTTCTAGTAATGTTTTATTAAACTATATGACTCAACACTGTTTGATCAAATATAAGCCCTCAGAAGGAGCACCACAGCACCACCTTTAAAGGAAGATTCTGGAATTGCATGGACAATACCTGTACAAACAGAGCTGATGAGGTTTAAGGTTGAATTAATATTCAGCCAACATTAATGTGTACCTTGCTAAGGGCTTTGGAAAGGAACACTGAAAAAATACAAGATGGAAAAACGCCCTAATAGCCTGAGGAAGAACAACTGAGAGGAACCAAGACTCAAATGAAAAAAAATGGTCCAAGGGCCTGAAAAAGAACAACAGAGAGGAACCAATAATTAATTGGATAAACCCCAAACGAGCATGAGCATAAATGACTGAGATGAACCAACACACAAAAGAAAAAGTTACCTAAGAGCATGGGGAAGAACAACTGAGAGGAACCAAGACTTAAATGGAAAAATTGCCTAAGAGTCTGAGGAAGAAGAACTGAGAGGAACAAAGATTAAATGGATAAACCCCCTAAGAGCATAAGGATTAATGTTTAAGAGGAACCAAGACTCAAATGAAAAAGCTCCCGAAGGACCTGAGAAAGAAAGACTGAGAGGAACTAAGACTCAGATTAAAAAGCTCCGTAAGAACCTGGGGAAAAATGACTGAGAAGAACCAAGACTCACTTAACGGAACCAGGACTTACAAGAAATAGCTCCTCAGGAACCTTAGAAAAAACAAGAGGAAGAGGAACCAAGACTTAAATGGATAAACCCCATAAGAGCATGAGGACTAATGACTGAGAGGAACCAAGACTTAAATAAAAAAGCTCCCTAAGGACCTGAAGAAAAATGACTGATGGGAACCAAGACTCAAATAGAAAAGCTCCCTAAGAAACTGAAGAAGAATGACTGAGAGGAACCAAGACTCAGATGAAAAAGCTCCATATGAACCTGGTAAAGAATGGCTGAGAAGAACCAAGACTCAATTAGAAAAACTACCTAAGAGCATGAAAAACAACATCTTAAAGGAACCAGGACTCACAAGAAAAAGCTCCCCAAAAACCTTAAAAGAACAACTGAGATGAACTAAGACTCAAATGGAAAAAAATACTTAAGAGTCAGAGGAAGAACAACTGAGAGGAACCAAGATTAAATGGATAACCCCCATAAGAGCATGAGGATTAATGCCTGAGAGGAACCAAGACTCAAATGAAAAAGCTCCCTAAGGACCTGGGAAAGAATGACTGAGAGGAACCAAGGCTCAGATGAAAAAGCTCCAAAAGAACCTGGAAAACAATGGCTGAGAAGAACCAAGACTCAATTAGGAAAACTACATAAAAGCATGAAAAACAACATCTTAACGGAACCAGGACTTACAAGAAAAAGCTCCTCAAGAACCTTAGAAAAAACAACTGAGAGGAACCAAGACTCAAATGGAAAAAAACTACCTAAGAGCCAGAAGAAGAACAACTGAGATAAACCAAGATTAAATGGATAACCCCCATAAGAGCATAAGGATTAATGACTGAGAGGAACCAAGACTCAAATGGAAAAGCTCCCTAAGGACCTGAAGAAGAATGACTGAGAGGAACCAAGACTCGACTGGGGAAACTACATAAGAGTCTGAGGAAGAACACCTGAGAGGAAACAAGACTCAAATAGAAAACTTCTTAAAAGAAGAAATAGAGAACATAAGGGAAAATCACTGAGCCTCCAATTACCAAACTTTAGAAAGAAACATCGAGAGGAACTAAGACTGGAAGGGAAAACACCTTAAGAGTATGAGGAAGCCATCCACCTCTGGGCTGTACCAGACAGACACAGGTAGGGCAGCTTCACACTGTCACTTAGATGATACAAAGAAAAGGTCTGTGATGGAAACCTGTTCTGTCAAAGACCTGGTGGAGTACTGATTGGATGGGAGCCATGCAGGATGGTTAATATGAGAATACAGCAGGTGAATAAGTGTATGCAGGCTTTAGCAGTCATATATATATAATGCTTCCATACACAGTGTGATCTGGCTGGGAAGTGCTGGATCTGTGTTGTTACTTCTGATAGTAGGCTATCCCAGATTCTCACCGTACCTGTGTTATTTAGTGATTGGTTGGATTTAAAAATATTAATGCTTCCTGCCTGAAACCAAATCACAAGCATGGTCCAATCTGAGAGAACATCTTCTTGTGCTTTATGGGCTTTATTGCTTGAATACACATTTAAAGCTGCCTCGTCATTGTTGATAGTCCTCCTGATGTGCTGCATAAATGAATGGATCCTCTGCCCAATTGCATAGACTGTAATGCTGATTGTGAGGTGTACAGCGCCAGAGCCAATATCCTGATAGTTTCGGCACACGGTTGCCTGAACCTGTCTGCGCTCTCTCAGTGGGGAGTGTAATGTGTGCACTCTGGGTTAGCATGGCTGCATCCACTGCATCCTGATCACTCCATCCCTCCATTTCCCTCCTACTCTTCCTTTGTTTGGCCTCGGTGTGCATCACAGCAACAACTCACTCAACACCCTGCCCAGCTGGGAGAGCACACGCAGTCCAAAACAACACGTTAACTGCATTCACCCTGGAAAAGTTTTTCTCAGTGTCAACAATGATTTCATTACCTACATTTATATCTGCTATGGAACAGTCATGGTTCCAAAGCTATAATAACACAAGGAAAGGCTTTAAATAATACGGCTCCATCTGCCAGCAGTGCGATTTTGTGATATTTATCATATTACCATATTAGCATAAGGAACTATGTGATTTTTTCTATTTTGAAAAGCTGTCATATGTTAATAAATTGTTAGCACTACCTCAGCATACCTTATGAGTGAAACATTTAGCTTGGAAGCCATGATTAGGTCATAGCTTGCTTTATTATATGTCAGCAAATGCAACAGTTGCACCCAGAAGGAAGTCTGGGATTCCAGTGCTATTGGGAAGGAAGATAACAGGATCAATACATGATGATACATTTAGACTGATATGGGTAATATTTATTGAGCCACATATACAGAAGCAGTGTCTCTAAGAATGGTGTCAGGCATCTCTGCATGGAGGTTATTAATGGTGTCCCATAATAATCCATCCCCTGCAGATTAAATATTCTCACACAGTTCCTGCAGATTTTGCGGTAGGGAAACCTCCGTGGAATGACATCAGAACTTCTGGACATGTGACGTGTGACAACAAACCATTCATCTTGTCTCTGAGCATGGTGTCACCATTCACAGATTTGTTGGTGGTCTCCACCAAGACAAAAGCAAGACTCATTGAAGATGATCTGCTGCCAAGGGTCAGGATCAGACACATACGGTCTTGTACACGAACATTGATATCCAAAAGCTGGCACTAACTGGTTGACCCGTGAAGGGCATCACTGCTCTCCCAATGTCAGCAATCATAGCTGTTGAGTCAGGCAGGTACAGCAATTCGACTTGTCCTTGCTTAGTGCGGTCAAGCGCCAAACTTGAATCATTCATATGTCTTACAATGTCAAACCTACCCACCAAGTCTCATTCCTGTCGGCTGATTCCTTCTCATCAAAAGTGCATTTCAATCTACTTCCAAATGTGGTTTGGATTCGATTCACACAAATCTGATTTCATGTTTATGTCATTATTGTCCATACTATCAAAATCTATCAAATGAATCTGGATACAATTTAGATATGTGGAAATCAGATTTAGTTCTAGCAGTCTGAACATAGAACATAGAACTGTGGTCTCCAGCCCTTGTCCTGGAGATCAACTTCCTGCAAGGTCTACAACCTGCTACACTTGTTTCAGCTCATTGACTTCTTCAGAAGTCCTAAATCAGATACATCTCCTTAGGAAGGACGGGTTGGTGAGCACTGCTGAAGAAGAACCACTTTTGTAAGACATCCTACTCATTTTCACCCAGGAAACCAACAAAGCCTGTGATTTTACTAAACTTGTGGATACCAATGTACATATGGGGTTTCTCATCTGCATCATCTGTTCTGACTGGAGCACAGAAAGAATCTTAGGGGGAGGATCTTAGAGGCTAAAACTCAGTATGCAGTTTTGCTGAAAAAACCTTCTTTTAAAATATAGACTCTCAGATGTTTCGAGAAGTTTCAAGCATGTTGCTGTCAGTACCAAACCGTGCATCTTCAACAGGGTAGCAGGAGAACCCTTAACTTTGAGTGGAAGTTAATGGAACTAGAGGTACCAAGTAATTCTGAAGTCTTTCTGCAGGCCCAGTCATCCAGAAATGTTCGCATGTTTCAAAGCCCAGCCTTCTTTTTCTACATCATGCAAAAGCAGAGAGGTTTTGTTCGCACACCAGCAGCTTACAGAGTAACTAGCTGCACCTTGCTAAAACTTTCACCAAAAAATAAAAACAACGGAATCTTAATTTTAAGTCTTTGAGTTTTTATCGAAGGGCAAGAAATGGTCAGAAATACAGCATGAGACTTTGGGTCATGTTGCCACTCTGCAAGGCTCTACATGCTCTGGCCATCTAAAGGGGCTGTGGAGAGCGAGATGCACTTGGCACAGGCAGCACTGATGTTTAATTAATGAGGGAGAGCGCTGCTGAAGAAAACTGGAGGGACCTGATCACTCAGCACATTAAAATGCATGATGCTGAGGAGTTATGTGCAGACAAAGGCGAGGTAAATAAATATAGAAACCAGCTTTATGAAATATTAACGTCAAAACAAACAGTGAATGGAACGGAGGGATTTGGCAGTGGCCAAGTCTGCCCGGGGGGTAAATTTTCAAAGGCGATGAGGAGCTGCGTGGAGTGCCGTCTCGGAGCCATTACTTAGTAGTGAGAATGAGAGCAATTTCAGGCACTGGAGTGGGCCTACTGCGCAGCGTGCGAGAATAAACATTTCTCTTAGATCACAGGTTTTCCTCCTGCGTAGAGAGCCACGCGGTTTATTCTTTACTTGCTGCCTGCTACGCCACGGATAAACAGTATGTGTATTAAATTTGATCTTGCCGCTCAAGTTTAATTTATGAGTGGAAGCCTTGCGGCACGACGCTGAATGCAGGTTGAGGGAAGAAAACGTTTCTCCAAATTGGTTGGTGATTGATACGTGGCAAGCTGGGCCATTAGCTCCCTCCACGTTTGCTCTGCAAATAAAGCATGTAATTTCATGTTTTCCGTGTATACATTGTATGTTTTGACCCATTTCAAAGCGACAGCCTGGTTCTTCACTTCCGTGTGGATCAATCTGCTCTTCGACTCGAAAAACAAACTCATAACATGTCCATTATTTATCACGCCTCTGAGCTGGTCCAGCACTGATCATCACCCCGCTGGTGGAAATGTGGAAATGACAGAGTGCAGGCTGCTAATATTACATGCCTGTAGTCACTGTAGAAGCAAACCCAGGCCTCCCTCTCTGGGAATATTCTCCGTAGTGACCAGCACGGGAAAGGTTCTACCATTCTACCAATGTAGAAAGAAATTGAGCTTTTTACGGCTAAATAACAGTTTTGATGGTATATTAAAGATGTATTTCCGAAGAGGCATTACTGAGACTCTGTATCATCAAGTCTGCCCTCAGTCCAACATGAGCGGATGAAGGCTGATTGTATTACAGGTGTGATATACCCCAATCAGCTATAACATCAAAACCACTTCCTTGTATTTACACTCAGTGTCCATTTTATCAGCTCCACTTCCCATATAGGTGCCCTTTGTAGTTCCACAATTACAGACTGTAGTTCACCTGTGTCTCTGTATACTTTGTTAGCCCCCATGACCATTTGTTCAGTGGTCAGGAGCCCTACAGGACCACCACAGAACAGTTATTATGTGGGTGGTGGATCATTTTCAGCACCCCAGTGACACTGACATTGTGTTAGTGTGTTAGTGTGTTGGGCAGGTGTGAGTGAATCATATACAGCAGTACTGCTGGAGTGTTTAATACTGTGTCCACTCACTGTCCACTCTATCAGACACTCCTACCTTGCTGGTCGACCTGGTAGAGTTCATTCTCTAGTCCTTCTTCAGTGGGCACGATACACTGCCCACAGGACGCTGTAGGCTGAATAGTTTTGGTTGGTGGACTATTCTCAGCCCAGCAGTCCAGCACTGCTGTATCTGATCCACTCACACCAGCACAACACACCAACACACCACCATCATGTCAGTGTCACTCCAGTGCTGAGATGATCCACCTCCCACATAATACCTGCTCTGAGGTGGTCCTGTGGGGGTCCTGACTATTGAAAAATGAGGTAACGGGGCCTAACAAAGTATGCAGCCACATGTGGGAGACTGGGGTTCGAATCCCATCTGGGTGACTATCAGACATGGGAACAAGTCACTAAGTTGCAAGTAACAAGTAAGTCTCAAGTCTTAACAATCAAGTCACGAGTCAAGTCCCAAGTCAATACAAGCAAGTCTCGAGTCAAGTCCCAAGTCAATACAAGCAAGTCTCAAGTCAAGTCCCAAGTCAATACAAGCAAGTCTCAAGTCAAGTCCCAAGTCTTAAACTTCATTCCTAGTCAAGTCACCAGATGTCATTTCAATATTTCACATAACTGATGCAGCCCACTGCCCTGCACTTTTTATTGTTTTCCCTTCTTCCAACACATCTGATCCAACTAATCACCTCATAGCCAGCCCATTACTGGTTAAAATCGGTGTTGAAGCAGAAAAAAACAGTAAAATGTGCAGGGCAGTGGGCCTCGAAGGCCAAGGTTGAGGAACACCACACTATAATGAAGTAGTAGAACACATTCCACCTACAGGAATTTTTAATGACATCACATTCTGAACCCATAAGCGTTAATGTATGGACCTGTAATATATATATCGTCGCCGTCCAATGAAAAACATGTATCTCCATTTTTTGTCCATTTTGACTTTTATGCATAATTTGAAAACAGCGGCAGTCGTTTACACTGTGAGATCTACATGATGAATAGACCAACAGAAATGGCCCAAAATTGCTTAGAAAAACGTCTGGTTCCATTGACTTGCATTAAAATTGAATGAGGTTTTTGGCCTCTCTTGTAAAGTTGCCATTTTGGAGATACTTGTTTTTCCTTGGACAGCGACGATATATATATATATATATATATATATATATATATATATATATATATATATATATATATATATATATATATATATATATATATAACAGCATGTGTGAACTGCTGTGTTTTGACACTTTTCTGCTCTATGCTAATTCACCCACGTCGTGGCTGAGATGCTGTGTTCCTAAACCTAAAAAATCTCTCACAGTCAACGATGTGAGAGAGGGACCATAACATGCAATGTGTGTGAACACGGTTTCTGTGGAATTCAGAAGGACAACAGCTTTGTTTACATTCGCTGTTTGTTTATTATTATGTCGCTACGTTTGTTACATTCGCTTTGCTAGCTTGCTAACTGCCATACGCGAAATATACACAGCACAGACTTACTGTTCTTTGTGCAGCCTCAAATGTCGCGTTTGAAGTGGTTGCACCTCCATCTGTGATCTTGACTCCACATGTCTTGCATACCGCAGTTCGTCTTTTATTTACTACATTATAATCTTTGTAGTTGAACAGGATTATTTTTGGGACCATGTTACTCGTCTTCTCCGCACAAATTCAACACTGGCGCCCCCGTCAAAGCTTCCCGTGATTGGCTGTACGGTTACGGCTTTGCTTGTTGCTAGGTTACGGATCATTTGGGCTGAGCGGCTCAGCTCCCTAGCGTTACAGGGCCATTTAATATAAAATGATCCAGTTACGTGATTCAGTTTTACTTATTCATTATGTTAAAGTAGGGTTGTCAAGTCTTTTCGAGTCTTAAAGCTCAAGTCCGATTCCAAGTCCAAGTCAGTAAAGGTAAAGTCTAAGTCAAGTCGCAAGTCTTTAGTAATGTTGTCGAGTCAAGTCACAAGTCATCAGTTTAGTGACTCGAGTCGGACTCGAGTCCAAGTCATGTGACTCGAGTCCACACGTCTGGTGACTATGCTGTGCTACACCAATAAGAGTCCTTGGGCAAGACTCCTAACACTACACTGGCCTTCCTGTAATATGATTAACCTTGTAAGTTGCTCTGGATAAGAGCTTCAGCTAAATGCCATGAATGTAAATTGTAAATAGTAAAGAGTGTAGATATATTGGGGGTGTTTTAATATTATGGCTAATCTGTTTATGTCAGATGTCTTAGATACGGAATGAATTACTAAACCGAAATGGTGGTAATTCATTTTTAATATAACTGTTTTTAAAATTTAGATTTTTAAGTCAATTTAAGGTCAATTTAGAGTTAAATGTATTTATAATGTAGGAGCACTCATAATCCTGGAGAACTACACTGAGAATTAGATCAATGTTCTTGCCTAAAGTAGACCTGTGAATTAGATATGTTTAAAATATCACATATGTTGTATATCGTCGCTGTCCAAAGAAAAACAGGTATCTCCAAAATAGCAACTTTACAGGAGAGGCCAAAAACCTCATTTAATTTGAATATAGGAGTCAATGGAACCAGACGTCTTTCCAGGCGGTTTTGGGCCATTTCTGTTAGTGTCCTCTTCATGAAATTCATACCCAATGTGAACAGCAGCCCATGTGTTTGAATAAGGCATAAAAGTAAAAATCAACAAAAATGGAGATACATGTTTTTCTGTGGACAGCGACGATAATTAAAAATACTCTCATGATCTATTCTCACATAAGCATTGTCTAAACCTGGCAGATGGCCAGAGACAGAAGATTTTCACGCATACATAGTCCAGTTTCTGATTCAAATTGGGGAGCAACACTGCACCAGCATATTCTCAGTTAACCTCTTCTCAGTCATAGATAGATAGATAGATAGATAGATAGATAGATAGATAGATAGATAGATAGATAGATAGATAGATAGATAGATAGATAGATACTTTATTGATCCCAGAGGAAAATTCAAGATTGATCCCAGAGGGAAATTCAAGATTGATCCCAGAGGGAAATTCCAGATGTTGAAGGTTCATGTTGAAGGTCCTGCTCATGGTTGGATCATTTAAGAAGCAGTAAAGGCAATGAAGTCTTATGCTCTTGGGAAGTGATTACCGGCCACTCTTATCAAGAATCCACGTTCAGCAGCAAACAAATGAAGTGGTGAAAACAGAAGCAGTTGCTGTCTAGCTCTTGGCAAGTGATGGGATGAAGTTTGACAATGAGCTCGCAGCATGTCTTCTGGACAGGTCAGAAATTAAGAAGAGGGACTGGGCATTTTCTGCCTATATGTTTCCCCCTGTTGTGTGGAACATGACTTCAGCAGCTTGCGTCATCTTACATATTGCTCCACTAAACTCTAAAAAAAGCCTTCTTTCCACTCACATTTCTCATTTACCAAAAATGGCTCTTCAAAGAACCACTGAAGAAAGGAAGTTTTTCTTCTATGGCATCACAGTTAAGAGCCCCTTTCAGAAGCTGCTTTTTAAAGACAGCACTGATGCAACGCTGAGCGCAACGCTAAAACCACTCTTCAGAAAACTGCTTTATGAGTTTTTGTAACTTTAAAGTTCTTACAAGCTTAATGAGCTCAAACACAGCCTTCATTTAGGTAGCTTAGAGACTTTAATCTTGATTCTAAAACCATAAATGAAGCGTTTAATCTGGTTAACAAAAAGGCACAAATATTTTACCTATGAAGCCATTTGAGTGCAGAAGCTATAAAGCGATTGTTTATTCAATTGGAATGCTGTTGTGAAAGAGCTTATCAAACATGTTCACTGATCTCTGTGAGTTGAAATACTAATTACACGCCTCCATAGCCTAAAACCAAGCAGCTAAATGCCATCAAAGTGGCCAATTCTGCAATGATGATTGCCTTCACTGCTAATGGGGGAAGCTGATTTATCAACCTTTACAACTATGGCACAGTTTTAAGGCAAAAGAGCATAGGAATGTTGGAACAGTGGTAATAACAGAGTTGTAACATTGTAATAAGGTGTAATAATAGTCTATGTGGCAACACGATTAATTCATTGTTCTGTAAGACTGCAACAGTGAAGTAACAGAATGCTTATAGTGAACTATGGCCTATACCTGCCATGTCTTATAGAGCATTAGACCTGTGTGGAATGAAGACGAATGAGACAGACGACGCTTCACACAGTGATGGAGGGTAAACACTAGGATTCTGATTGCTTCACACATGTGGGTTTTCTGACCTGCACAATGAGGCTCCAAAACTTCAAAATGTGCTTTTTTCACAGAGCTATGCAATGTCAAAAAGACGCTACACAAGCCATTCATAGTTCAAATCATGTGACACTACGGGTGAGACTTTGCCCTAACAGTGCTATGCGAGCAATACAGCCTCTCAAAAAGCAGTAAGTGCTCAGAGAAGGAAGATGAAGAAAAGGCCCCGGACAGGTAAAATATAGGTCTGCAAACAGGAAGCCATGGAATGGGTGAAATGTGGAGTTTGTTGACTAAAATGCTACTCTGTGTGCAAAAACCGACAAAGAACAGAATATCAGTGACTGTAGCAGTGTAAATCAGACTGGCCCATTTAAAAACAGGCTGTTGCTGGACAGCCATAGTCTACTGCTAATTAACTACAATTAAAATGGAATAAAATTGATAGAATTAATATTAAATTAACCATTCGTTATTTACTGCACTTGTAATAAACAAATAAACAAATGTAATAAACAAAAATGCTAGTCTAAATGATCTAGCGCAGTGCTAGGAATAACTAGAAAAACAAAAAAATTGGAACTGGAAAAAAAAACAAATTATGCCTTGATCAAAATAAGATTTAGAACTTTTACAAAATTTGTTTGTGGTTGACCTAAAATTTAATTCAAAAGTTTATTCAAATTTAGCAAAAAATCATTTGTATGGAGGCCTCAAGGGACACGGTGTGGGTTTTTTGGGGGGGTGAAAAAACGTTCATCAGATTTTTATCTTAAAAGAAGTGCACCGCTTCCCTTCAGGGATTCTGTAGCCTTACACGGTGGATAGATGTTATGAGATGTTAAATGAATTCAAAGAATTTTAAGAACATTGAGAATTTTCCACAGGCTCTTAAGTAGACTGATGTGGGCAATATTTATTTCTCAGTATACCGTTAGGCCACCAAGTTTGCCAATGATGAGCAAAAAGGAGTGATGGTATTTGGGCGTGTCAAAGGCCATAGTGTCAAAGAATACCTGAATTTGCAGGTGTATGGAAGTGTACGGTCATACAGGTTTACCAGCAGTGTGAAAAATCCCAGTCTACAGGAAACTCTCCTCAGAATCTGGTGCTATTCTTTAATGCAAGAGTGGCTGAACATTGATGTGGCCTACATCCAGAAAGTTGTCAAGCCCATGCCAAAGCCAATTACAGTTGCCTTATTTGACCAGTTGAACTGCCCAAATTAACGAGGCACTTCTGAAACATATGCCAAAGTAACTGGCCTCGCATGAAGCACAGCATGTGGCAGTACAGATCAACCAATCATTAGTTTGAGTTTGATGTTAATATGCCAGGTTTCTTCAGGAGAAGACACTGCTGTCCCTCACCCTGTCTGAGACTGGAACACTGCAACCTGCTGAATCTAAGTCTTTCTTCCACATCACAGCAACAGCAGGCCTGGCAGGTATCTGGCAGATGAAAATGTCACCCAGAGTTGACCTTGGGTTAATGCTTCTGCTAGAGTTTCCCTCAGCTGCACTGCTAGCATAGGGACATTATCAAGAGGAACTGTGACCTCGTCCGCCATTCAGTGTTTTTAATCTCCTCTGAAACTGGGTCTAGAGCCACTGCTAGTTAAGTTGTGGCTGGGAGTGCTGTGCTGCCCACAGCTAATGACCAGAGAAAGTGCTGTTTACATCCCTCATAGTGAGATTGGTAGTTCACATTGGCAATGAAGAGGTGGAAATTGAAGTAGCAAAACCCCATGAAGCAGAAAACATGAAGAAGGAACTAACAACCGGATGGAAAGAATAAAAACCCAGCGTAAACGAGCAATTGTAAACTGAATGAGATGATTTAACTAATATTGTGTTACTTATCAACAGTCATTTTCAGTCTCCCTCTGATTTCACGTCTCTGATGCTGTTTCATTAATTAAAACCTTTTTATGTAAGTGGAACATATTTTTAGCAGAAAAATCTTTTATGAAAAGCTTTTATGGAACAGTAAAAAAGGCCTGACAGATGGGGGCTGGTTTATTCATATTTATTAACCTATTTTGGAAAAGTCTTAATTGCCTCAACTGTTTGGGCAAGTTTATAGTGAACATTGCTGCCCAAAGAAAAACATGTATCTCCATTTTTTGTTGAGTTTTACTTTCAGGCATCATTTGAACACAGCAGCTGCTGTTCACAGTGTTTGAAAACTTCATGATGAATGCACCCACAGAAATTTCCCATAACTGCGTGGTAAAAAGCCTGGGATTGGCCCTCCTGTAAAGTTGCCAATTTGAAGATACTTATTTTCCATTGGACAGTGACAATATGAAAGCCATCTGTCCTAATTGAGAAATACAGTACTGTGCAAAACTCATAGACCACCTTTCATTTATTTAATATCCAGCCAAACCTGCCGTTTAATATAAAGGTACACTTTAGAACAAGAATGCCCTTATAAGGGGTTTAACACATTCTCCAAGACGTTTATCAAAGGTTATTAAAATTATAGGTTGTAAACATCTTATCATCTTTCAACCTAAACTGTTATAACACATTAATACAGAAGGCAAACCCTGTTATATCTAGGTAATATGAATATCTGGTTAGTACTCTCATTTACCTCAGCCTTACTATAGTGCTATATGGAAATGTGTACATCTGCATATATTAGAGTTTTTATTCATAATTTTATAGTACTGTTATACAAAAACTGTATATTAGTATAAACAGAGATTTTAGCGCTTGGTATTGTATATATTTATTATCAAATGTATATTTTTTGTATTTAAGTACTGTAGGGGACACCTATGTTTTTCACTCACCTTTACACCTGTGAAAATGTGATGTGACAATAAAAGAGTGATTTGACTTTATATCTGGTGAAGCTGAAAGATTTAAATTTGACTGATGAACAGGATATAGTAAAATAAGCAGTTAGCAATATCCAGTGTTTAACTGCATAAATAAAAGTGGGATTGCCATTAGGCAAGCAACACAGTCACTGTAGCCCTACTTGTCGCTGTGTTGTGAGTGCTTATTAATGATTTTAGGATATTTATGAAATGCTTAATAGCCAGAGTAAACTTATTATACACCATTTATAAACACTTATTTTACACAGTTTAGGGCACCCTTATTAATTCTACAGGAAATTAAATTTAAGATAATCCACTTATATAAAGAACATACAGATAAATAACTAGAGATGAAAAAGATTAGAAGCTACTGAGAAATTTGTTCTGCTAACAATCAACCGACAGACCTGGTAGACTATCACTACAGACTTTCACTGTCAGATAAACACCACTTTCATCTTTTAGAGAGAGGAGAAAATCAAATTCCACTCTTCCAAAGTTGCTTCTGTCCATCCTTCCAGTGAGAGAATACAATTTAACTTTATGGGTCTGCATGGATGTGTAGCTATCAAGAAGGCCTTACTTAGAAAAGGACATAGACATCTCAAACTTGAAAGTTGCTTTGGTTCACAGAACAAAGGACCAACCATTTCAGACCCCAAGATCACTGAACATGTTTGGCCCATCTTGGTAACAGAAAATTCTAAACTAACTTCTAAGGCTCAATGTTGGAGGTGTGCTCTTCTGAAATGCTTTCTGTTTCTTTTTCGTAATGATGAAAATTGAATAACATGGATTTGGACTGGAATGATCTGGTCCCTTCTGGCTTTTCCACAGGACTGTATGCTGGTTGGAAGTAAGTTTTTTTAGTCTGGAAAAGTCTTTAATGTTGATCTGGCATTGACTTCTGTCCTGTGATCTGCCTGTAAAGCTTAAAACCTCTCCCAGTCCCCAGCATTAACACTGGTATCTTCATTGCCTTTTCACTGAAAGCATCTGCTGTACGAATACTACTGGAAAACCACACATACTGTGTTCAGTGACAGAGAGCAAAGGTCTTACTTACTTCCAACAGCTGAATGGGAAATAAGCTCAGAATATGGAGGCCAAAGGGAGAAACTTGGACAAAAGTCAGAGAGCCTTGGCATGTGAACACAAGTGCTGTGTACCGTGTGGACGTAATGAGGGAGAGATAGAGATGGAAAAAAAGAAGAGAGAGAGGAAGAGAGAGATGCACTCAAGCACTTCACTTTCAGTGCAACAAAGCTCCTGACCTGTAGCTCTGCTGTTGTTGGCAGTCTGTTTGCCCCTGTGCTGTCCTTGCTAGAAGAATCGACATGTTGAGTTCAAAAGCTGGAGGTCTGGGAGTGTATGGAGATAAGAGGCACCAGCCTCTCTTTTCTTTTTCAACTTCTTTATTGCTCTCTTCCCTCTTGGCTGCTTAGAAGCAGCCTCTCTGCATTTAATCACAAGGGTCTTTAATGCGCCTGTATTCCATGTTGTACACTTTTGACCCGGGCATTGTGAGTGGGGTTCAGAAGTCTAATTAAATCTATAGTACAGTAATCCTCCAGCCTTGACATGAGGTTTACTACCTTAGCCTAATGTAGCTAAAATGATATGAGCTTATAGCCCAGTAATTAGCATCATGCAAACTGTTTGTCTACATCTTCACACAGTATCCTCAGGTCATAAAAGTGTAGGTCACTGCGCATATGATGTCTCGCTGTACCTGACCGAACCAACAGCCACGACTGCGTGCAGTGATGCCCTCCATCAGTCTACCTGTTAGTACCAGCACCATTGGCTGATGGCTTCACAATGCAGGGCTACATGCATGCAGACTGTTACAACGACTGCCCACGTCAGTGTTACCAGAGACTGCAATAGTGTTGTGCCAGACTGAGACGGAGTGACTCAGAATGGCAGCGTGTCATCTACAAATTTCGCTTTTGTTGGAGACGACCAGTGTGTGAATGCACTGTTGTCATCATCAACATGAACGGTTTGTTGTCACATGTCACATGTCCAGAATGCCTGGTGTTACTCCACCCCTACCTACATCCACCCCTACTGCAAAATCTGCAGGAACTGTGTGATAATATTCAAGCTGAATGGGATGGATCAACACAGGACACCATTAGAAACCTCTACAACTCCATGCCAATACGTCTGGCATGTTACATTAACAAACATAATGGCCCAACGCCAGACTGAGAGACACTGTTTCTATATGTGTAGCTCAGTAAGTATTGCCCATATCAGTCTAAAGTCATCATCGTTTATTGTTCCTGGTGACCTTTATCTACCTAAGGAATAGAATTGCAATCTGACACTTCCTTCCGGGTACAACTATTCTTTTGATGATGTTCAAAATGCACATGCCTTTATCTCCTTATCCCTTTACTCACCCAAAGCACCTCCAGCAATGAAAAGCAACCACAGTATTAACTCTTGTAATTTCTTCCAAATATGGTTTCTTGCCGGGAATGGGTGGCATAATTTACTCTGGCTGCCTGCCGTCAAAAATAGTAGATGAAGTATTACTTCCTCATCCTCTTATGTTGAATTAATGGCAGATTGGATGTTACAGTGACTCACTATCACCTCTTGAGGTACAAAGTGGTATGACGAGAGAGGAGAGAGCTGGGCTACCTGGCTAGCATGCTAATTTCAGTATACATCTCTACAACACTAAACATCTTGACATCTTTGATGTATTGAAATCAAAGCTGTTTACATTTACTGTTATTGCATTTGGCAGACACTCCTATCCAGAGTGACTTATAGTGTTAGGAGTCTTGTCTAGGGACTCTAGTTGGTAAAGTGTCGGGTGGTTGCCCAGATGGGGAATCTAACCCCAGTCTACAGCATAGAGGGTAGGGGTGTGACCCACTACACTACACCAACCACTTACCTCTGTCATTTCTTTATACTATTCTTTATAATATTTCTTCATGCTCTTCACTTTAAACTAAAAATTGTATCTTCAAATTTGGAAGGTGTAAGATTTTGTTAAAATGAGTCAGGAGCAAAAATAACATGCTAAAATAGGGTGTCCGTAAGCTGCTGTGAGTCACCCTGTAACGCCTGGAATAATCATTTAGAGAGGTTAGGAGATGTCGGGCTGCATTATGTGGGAGGTTTTGGACCACGGCATATGTCTTTAAATATCAACTTCTGGCTTAGAAAGAAGTTTCAGCTTGATCTTTTGGTTGCATATGCAGTATCAACACTGTACTGCTAAAGTTTGGATGACAGTAGTATATAATTAACCCACATCCTCAGAAAAGGAACATCTAAGTTTCAAACCACGTCCTTCAAATTTAGACTGAGCCCTCCTCTTTCAAGGCATTCGTAGTTACAATGTGGAGGTCTCCATTCCTAATCCTATAAACATTACAGACATCCTACACTAAACTATATTACTTCACCTGCTCATGTAAAACTGATCTCATTCAAATACACTCATCACTAAAATAATAGCTGCACCCAGAAGGAGGTGTCGACTCGCAGTGCTAATCGGAAGGAAGATAAAGGTTACCAGGAACATGTCTTCTGTACACGTGACGTGTGACAACAAACTGTGCAGCTTAGCACTGACTGCGGTGTCTCCACACATGGATTCAATGGTTATCTTCCACCAAGACAAAAGTGGGACTCGTCACTGAAGATGACCTGCTGACATTCTGAGTCACTCCATGACAGTCTAGCACCGCACCATTGCAGTCTTTGTCTACTTTAACATGGTGTTAAGGGAAGTCATCGTAACGGTCTGTGTGCATTATATTTACGGTATTTAGCTGACGCTCTTATCCAGAGCCACTTACAAGGTTAATCATATTACAGGTGGGCCAATGTACTGTTAGGAGTCTTGCCCAAGGACACTTATTAGTGTAGCACAGCGTAGTCACCCAGACCGGGATTTGAACCCCAGTCTCCCAAATGTAGAGATGGCACTCTGGGTAGTGGTGTTACCCGAGTTACACCAACCACAAATGCATGTAGTCCTGCATTTGCAGCCATCTGCCAATGTGCTGCTACGAACAGGATGACACATGGAGGGCGTTAGTGCTCGTTGAATGTCCACAATTGTGGGTGTTGGGCTGGTTGGGTACAGTGATAAGGCCCATCCTTGCTTATGTCTCCAAACAAACTCGAATAATTTGCATGTTTCCCAATGTCAAACCACCAAATTTCATTTTTGATGACTGATTTTTTCAATGTGCAACTTTTTGTGCAATTTTTTTTTGAAAATGAGTGTAGTACAGAAAACAGAATCTATATTACAGTATTTAAAAACTATCATATGTGTTCATATTTTACATCATATTTTAAATATTACATATGTAATAACAAAGTAATTCATATGTAATAATTAATATTTGTGCTACGGAACATTTAGGAATGAGGAAAACATGGGACGAATCTTGGTGCAGGCTCCACAGCCTCACCCACAGACATCTGAAACCTGCTGTGGCTCCTCAGTGCAAGTGTGCACTGCTTGTCTATGTTGACAGCGACGCTGCAGCAGGTCCCCCGCAGGGTCACGTGCGTTCACGTGGAGATGTTTATTCATTTCCGTCATGAGCCACAGTGAGAGAAAAGCAGACACCTGCCCCCCCGGCCCCCTCGTAGGAGACATCTGCTCCCCACAACACTGCGGAGCGTCTGCAGCTTCCAGAGACTTCCACAAGCTGGGCTGTGTCTGATGCACATCTTCACGCTTAGATCAGTAGCCCTGATTCTCTCCACAGCTGCATGGCTCATCTGTATTCCCTCATCCACACTGCACACTCACACGCTTCACACGCACCACCCCGGAGCTTCGGAAGCTGTGCAGCTCCTCAGTGTCGTAAGCGCTTGACAGTGCGCTACTGTGTTGTCCAAGAAAAGCCAAAGTGCTGTCATTGGGAGCTGCAGGAAAGCGCATGCAGCTGGAGAGGTTCCTTTACTGAACGTTGCGCTTCATTTAGTACAGCTTCCAACTAAATGAAGTAAAGGCAGGCCGTATGACTTAACACATTCATCTTGCATGGGCTCCCTTAAATAAATTGAACTAATTACATTATAGAGAGAGAGCAAGACAGGGGTGCCTGTAAGGACAGGGTTAATCTGGCGCAATCTGTCAGCTAATAAAGCCCCTCATCACCAAATCAGAGAAAATCACATTTGGGGTTGACCTGCCAACATTTAATTATGCAGGATTATTTGATCAGTGTCACAAAAAATCTTAGCATCCGCTGAGCTAATATTCTTTAGCTACTGGCCAATTTTTTATTGTGCCAAATAATGATGAATTGAGAAGCAGCTTTGTTTCAAATGAGGATTTAAGCTTCATGTCATGAAGACAGAAGGATAGAAGATGTAGCTCTCTTTTAGAAAAGGTACTACAAGCCTGTTTGGAGACATGTTGGGACACTTTGTAAAATGTAAATAAGAAACAAATGCAATGATGTGGAAAACAGCACATATGTGTTTTATTTTACTGATGTATTTTATGTTATGCAGACCAACATTGTTGTAACAGGAGCTCCAAACGACTAGTAAAGTTGTGTTATGCTAAAAACACTAACTATTAATTAGGTTCATTGTCAGCAGGCCAGTAACATGACTGGATATAAAGGGCAGAGGCGGAGTCTTGTAGAAGTCAAGTCGGGGAGGGGTTCACCACTCTGTAAAGGTCTGTGAGGGCAAATAGTGCATCGGTTCAGGTTCAAGAAGACAGGCAGTGGAGAATTCATCATCTAGGGTACATAATAAGCTCACTGGACACAACATTAGTCACTGGGAGAAATCCTTAGTATTAAACATGATATACAGGGGTTGGACAATGAAACTGAAACACCTGTCATTTTAGTGTGGGAGGTCTCATGGCTAAATTGGACCAGCCTGGTGGCCAATCTTCATTAATTGCACATTGCACAGTAAGAGCAGAGTGTGAAGGTTCAGTTAGCAGGTAAGAGCACAGTTCTGCTCAAAATACTGCAATGCACACAGCATTATGGGTGACATACCAGAGTTCAAAAGAGGACACATTGTTGGTGCACGTCTTGCTGGCGCATCTGTGACCAAGACAGCAAGTCTTTGTGATGTATCAATAGCCACGATATCCAGGGTAATGTCAGCATACCACCGAGAAGGATGAACCTCCACCAGCATCACGTAGTGACCTGGCCACTATCCTGCAAGAAGAATGGCTTAAAATCCCTCTGACCACTGTGCAGGACGCAGTATATGTCATTCCCAAGACGAACTGACGCTGTATTGGCCGCAAAAGGAGGCCCTACACCATACTAATAAATGATTGTGGTCTAAAACCAGGTGTTTCAGTTTCATTGTCCAACCCCTGTACATACACTGTGTATATTGTACTTGTACACAAACAATAAGGTGCTTAATATATGCCTGCTGTTATTAAAGTATATTTCAGGTACATTAAATTTTACACGGGGAGTCAATATGTTCATATCTTTTGTTGTTTATGTTTGATGAATAAAATAACATAAATCTAGGTGTACAATGCAAATAGAGCATAACAGATAGTGGCACAGAGATTTATTAGAGGTGGCTGAAGTAAAAAACATATTCATTGAATTTTTGGTAAATATATTTATAATTCTTTAGAAATACATAAGTATTTAAAGTATGCAGTTCTCAGTGTATACCAATTAAAGCTGTTTTTCCTGGAACAAACTGGAACATGTCCATGTAAAGAGCCATTCAGGAACCATTACTGTGAAGGCAAAAGAGAAGAAGTCACACGGCTGGATGAGAAAGTCCAGCTCCCCAGACAGAGAGAGGAAACGCCCTCCGCTCGGACTCCTCCAGCAGAGCCAATCTGCCGCCGGGGTCGATTGCAATTCCAGAGGCGACACAACAAACGCTCCTGACGCCTGATACACACTGTCTGATTGCTGCAAATTGAAGCACAAATAACACCTGTCGACCCACACAGCCCCAGTCTCTCTTTCAGTGCCGCTGAGTGTTTCAGGGTATTGTTGATGAAGAGCAATGCTGAAAACATGATCAAGTATTCTTTCATTTTCTGTCTAGGTAATTCTGCACTTGAGATGGATGTATTCATCACATGCATGCATCTAGCTGAAGTTGGAATGTTATTAAAAGAATTGAGTCAAGAGTGCTTTCAAGCCTCGGCCATTAAAGTGGCCTAGATGGGTTTGTAAAGCAAACGTCTGAACAGCCTGCACTTTTGACTCCATCAGCCTTAACGAGCACACTCTTTAAAAATCCCCTTAAAAGTTTACCGCCGAGGTTCTTCAGCTCGGGACGCGACCGATTCAACTTTAAATCTTCAGAATGAGTTCTTGCTATTCTCAGTAGTATGAACTATTATATCACAGCAATGATTGCGACAGTATTTAAAGACTTGTGGAGGATGGCATATGCCTTGTGCAGAAGGCGAGATGATTAAATAAACATCCATGAGCTTGCAGGTTGCAGGTGTGTAGGTTGTGGAAAGATAATCCTGACTTGATTAAGTTTCCCCTTATTCAGTAGGGTTTAGGAAGGTTTTACAGTAGCTCAGTGCAGAAACCTGTTCAAACGTCAGTGAGATGATACAGAACAAAATCCCAAAAATGATCACATAACGGGAGAAGTATAAGCCATGGTTTAGTTTTATTCTAAGTCAATGGAACCAGATTTTTTTCCAAGTAATTTTGGGCTATTTCATTTATTCTATTCAAATCATGTTAAAAACTAAAAGAGAATAGGCATACATTGAAGTGTCATGTTGTCATGACAGCAGTGATATAGTTGCTACATGACCATATCACTACATTTTTAAACAATACATTTATTTAAATGATATTATAGAGACCAAGTGCATCATGGGCTACAATATTAGTTAGCTAGCAAGTTAAGTACTGTGCAAAAGTCAGAGACCACCATTCATTTCATTTCCAGCCAAAACTGAATTCTCAATTAGTAATTTTTAATTACTAAAAAGGAACCAGTTCAGGAACCAGGGCTTTTTTGATCAAAAAGGACAAAGCAACTGCGTTCCGTTCAAGCTTTGTAGAGTCTTTATGCTATTCAGGGAACCAAACTGTGTTTGCACCAGTTTTTACAGGACTCAGACAACGTCAATAGAGGGTGTTGGATAATGGTAATAAACAGTACATGCAAGATGGCGGAGTGTATAGCTTAGCTGTGAGCATTTGTGCTGTTACTACTGATGGTTGTTTCATCATGCAAAAAGAAAGCACGGATCAACTACTGGTGATATGAATCATTGAAGAGCTTTTTCAGCAAACCACTGAGTGTTGTCATTGTTGCCTTTTATTATTTTTAGGTTATTGGAACCTGTTATTCTTTGGTTCTAACTGGGAATGAACTATTAGGGTTCCGAACGTATAAATTTTTGTGTTTTAGACAGAGGGTGAATACAGATGCTCGATATAAGAAACATACTGTGGTTTTCTGGGGAAACTGAAATATGTATATCTATAACTGAAGACTCCAAACACTGAAAATGAGCATTCCTTTTAAATGTGGATGTGTTCTCTGTAGTAGACATTAACTAGTTTTCACCTAGAGGATCAGTGACACATGTGAGTCAACCAGGAGGGCCGAAATTCTGCACACAACCTCACACTGGTGGAATCTACAACCAGGAAAATAAGAGCTACACACATTCTGTCAGCGTAATGATAAGATCTCAATGGTTAAACCAAAGCATTCTGAAGCAGCATGTGGAACACACTGACGACTGCTCAGCACTAAAAGTAATAACAGTTCACAGTGAGCCATACTGTAGGGAATAATACTGTAAGCAGACATGCAATAACTCTCTGCTCTTCTGTTTGAGTCGTCACTGACTGACACTGACATCTGCAGTGTGTATCTGAAATAGTGGTCATTACTGCAGATATTACACCCAGTGGTAATATATGGCATCCTTAACGTAAAGCACCGCAGAGGAGTTCAGTCATTCAGATTAAAGTCTCATTTAGGGAAGTGAAAGGGAAGAGGGGAGAAAGCTCATGGCACTGCAAGCTATTACCATAAAGCGTAATATATATAAGATGAAAAAATGATGAAGGATTGCCGTTCAGATGGAGTGTGATATCTCATCTACGATAGCCCTCCACCTCTGGAGCTTCATCGTATGAATTCTCTTCTTCCAGGCTCATCAATCTGGCTTATGCAAATGATGCTCCTTTAATTGGGTTGGGTATAGTCATGTGGGAGAATATTGATTATCTTAGTGGAGGATGTGTTCAGCGCAGTTAACCAATGAAGGGGGCCCATTAAGCCAGTGGCACCCAATGCTCCTGCCTCTTCAGTGTTAACGCACCGTTGCATGCTGTACCATACTGTAGAGACAGCTGTGCCGATTTAACTTACACAACTGACACGGTGTAATCTATAGTCTATTTTTGTGCAACTATTCTTTTAATGATGAGTGTATAAGCTCCTTGTAGTCACCTCTGTTATGTTCTGACAGTAAATTTGAACCACAATGCCCACACTGAGCTGCTGGACAATCAGGTTTTACCTTTTGCCTCATCTTACCAAGGAACAAAACATAATTCCCACATTCACAGGGCTGCAAAGGTGACTGACTGGCATGAAGAACATTCAGAAGTATCCATGCAACTGGGCTGACCCACTAAATAACCAGAAGTTAGCAGCAGCTGCAGCTATAAACCTGTATTTGTTGGTTAAGCGAATAATCAAAAAGGTCATTTACATCACATTCTAAATAAAACATTTTGCCATGATTTCATGCTGGAAACTTTGAAGTTCTTACTTTAGGTGGTGGAACCAAAAACAGGACTTTGACATTCTTGCTTCTTCATGGAAGAGTGGCCCGAGCATTGCATCATAAAGAAAACCCACAGTAACCTTCACTGTGCAAAGCCAAGGTCCGTAACCCTTTCACAGATTTTACACAAAAGGGAATTTTGAGTTATTTTGGTTGGAATGGTTCGTTTTACCGTGTCATGTAATGTGACCAAAACCATGCCAATATGTAGCTATTATAATAATGCGGTTAAGTATAAACTTGAGTTCTGTGCTTCTCTGGGTGTCTAGTAGAGGCCTGTAATTTTTAAAAGGAAAATGAAAAGTCAAGTGGTACAACCAGTGAGTCATATGGTGCAACCAGAGCAGCTCTAATAACTGAAATAGGCCATTAAACCTTTGACTTTAGCAACATTATACAAAAGCATAGGCAAACTGGATTGACCCAAACTGGACCCAATCCCTCCCTGTAGGTGAGCACGCATGGCAGCACCTATAACATTACTTTTATCCGTTTAAGTGCCATTTTTGGTTTTACACACATTTTAGATGACACGAAAGCTTCAGTTCTCGTTGAGGTGAAGGGTGAAGTGTTTTCCCAAGTGGGGGGTTTCACTCCTCCTCTTTCACCCCTCATTAATCACCAGCAGGTTCACAACACACCAAAGAGTCAATCATCCCAGTTAATCTGAAAACAGTCTGAGTTATAGGGGAGGTGACCAATAGTAGTAATAAACATTAGCGGGGGTCCTGCAGAAAGAGGCTAGTAAGACCATGAGCTAATAAAGTTAACATTTATTATGCTTATGTCATAAACTAAAAGTTTCAGCAGGAAACGCATGGAAACCAACTTCATATTTTTATTATTGTGTATGAAGTGGGCTATATAAATAGGCTTGTGTTGCCGTGTTTACCAAAAGTCACTAAGAAACTTAGCATCACATATCGTTGAATCTATTACAAGCCAGTAAAAGTATGTATTTTAAATAAGAGCTGCCCTCGTGCTTGGGAGGAGGTGATAACCGCAGCTGTTACTACAGCGGGTCTCTTTCTATTGAGCTGAACTGGTTCAGTGAGCATAAATGATCACAGAGGTAGAAAAGGAGCATTACTGGGGGTGTACGTCAAAGGAGCAAATTGCAGGTGGGGGTTTGCTGGGAAGGCCATAAAAGTAACACTTAACCTCCTAAAAATGGCAGCAGAGCTAAAGGTTTGAGTTACGTGGCAATTAGAGTGGCCAATGCCCTCACTGCCCACCCCCCTCTGGCTCCCCCAGCATGAACTAAATCATTACAGCACACTGCTCTGCAATTAATGGGTGCATTATACCATGTTATGTGCCTCGCTTCTCTCTTTCATCCACCAGCCCTCCACACTCCACACCATTTTCTCTCATTTCTATTTCTTCTCTTTTCATTGCGTGATGTGACCAGCATCAAAAATATCTCCCTCTGAAAGATAAACACTTCAGTTTTCCACTACAGGGTAAGTGTTCATATGCATATTCAGTAATGATAGTATGATCTATGCATAGCACCCACAATCCCAATATAAAGCACTCCAATTTGGAGCTGTATTCAAATGATGACAATACAATAGTAGCGTATTGTCGCTGTCCAATGAAAAACATGTATCTCCACTTTTGTCCATTTTTACTTTTATGCATCATTTGAACACACCAGCTGCTGTTTACATTGTGTGAGAATCTCATGATGAATGGACCAACAGAAATGGCTCAAAACTGTTTGGAAAGATGTCTGGTTCCATTGACTTCCATTAAAGGTTAATGAGATTTTTGGCCTCTCCTGTAAAGTTGCCATTTTGGAGATACTTGTTTTTCTTTGGACAGCGACGATATGTAAGGCTTATCTGCTTCTTTGTTTTTGTTACATATACGTTTATTCTGAAGTAGATGTGTCCAGCAGATTCTAACGTATAGTTGAACAGAAGTTTAAAAATAAAAATTTATCAAATGTTCAAAACACATCTTTCACAGGAGCATCCAGTCAAGACTTTTAAGGGTAAGGGTGATTTAAAGCTTACCTCTTTCCCTGGAAAACAAATCAGCAAATGCACTCATCACCAAAAGAAAAGCTGCAACCAGAATAAAGTTGAACAGCAGTGCTATTGGGAAGGAAGATTAGTTTACCAGGAACAATTAACGATGATACATTTAGACTGACATGGGTAATACTTATTGAGCTACACATACAAAAGTAGTGTCTCTCAGTGTGCCGCCTGGGAGCCGTTTCTGGCATTCTGTTTGTAGTGTTTCTTAATAAATATTACCCCTGTTAGTCCATCCCCCAAACATTACTCCACCAGTTCCTGCAGATTGTGTGATCCAGGGGTTGGGAGTTGAGTGACACTTTTATTAAAACGTGTAAAAATGACAGCAAATGGGTGCATCTTGGTGCTGGCAGCGGTGGCTACCACACACGGATTCATGGAAAGTCTCCATTTCTTCATTCAGTGGAACTTGTCAACAACGATGAGCCACCAAATGCCATTTAGAGTAACATTTTATGACATGAGTTCTGGCAGTTCACCATTGCGGCACCATTTATGCCTCTTACTGTGTCTTGTACTATACCCAATAAACGTCTGATAACTGGCAGTGCTGTTGGCTACCAAGTGTAAAAATAACCTCACAAAAGTCAATTTTCGTGGAGTCTATGGTTGTAAAGTGCAAATCCTGCCTGCTGTCAGAAATTATCTTGAGGAGTGTCATGGATCATGTTGAGTTCCGCTGCTCACCTACCTCCTACTGTGAGTCACTGTTCCCCTTCTATAGGGTTAACCCACCTGAGCTCACAGTGCTGTCTGGGCTGTAGGAGTGTTTGGATTGTAGGGACCCTCACAAAAGTGGAGTGAAGGAGAAATTATCTTGAGGAGTTGTTGGATTGTAGGAATCCACCTGCTCTCAAAAGTGAACTTGAGAAATTTTTGGACTGTCGAAATCAATCTACACCCAATTCAAATATTTTTATAGTCCGGGCCCTGAAACCACAGGCCAGTATTTCACAAAATTTTAACATGAAATATTTATTTACATAAATTTTTTTTACATTACAAATTTTTGATTGCAGTAATATGAAAAAAAATCTGGAAAATAATGAAATTTATCTGAAAAACCAAATCATTTATTCTTATGTATTTTTTTAATTAGGATATTTCATCATAATTTTGATTATTTGTTTATTTATTTATTTATTTATTTATTTATTGCCAGCTGTTGGTTCGTTTAAAGCCCTTTTTACAGTGGGGTGCACATACTAAGACATATTTGCAGCCAGGATGTTAAAACATCAAAACAACAAAATGTTCATACAAGGTTATGGATCCCGAGGTGGTTTGATTTTGGTTGAACAGTAGAACATGGGTCTTCTTAACATCTGAGTGCCTGACACCAGTCTCAACCTTACAAATGTTTTTGCCTTGAAAAGGGGCTACTTTGTTTATCCTAGTCCTGTAATTTTTGCAGGTCCTGTTTCTGGCTGGTTTATACATAGTCAGGACTTCCCTCTGACAATATCTAACAAACAGACACACCCACACGCACACACACGCACACACACACACACACAGTCGTCTCCCACAGGGTCTTTAGACAGGGACCAGTGGTGACCTAGCTCAGCCTGACACATTCACACTTCACTTGTCAAGCCTGCAGAGAGGAGGGGCCTATTATTATCCGGCTCTGATAGTTCCTGGCCTGGTAGACCCTCCATCATGACCGCTCCTCTCCTCCTGCCTGCCTGACAGGTATCCTGTTTTATGGTGATTCATCTTCCATAGGCTGGGCTTCATCCCTCATTGGAGCGCTGTGTGTGCATGGCTGGCCAGTGTGAAAGGCGGTCAGAGGGGAGTGGCAGGTGAAAGGACAGCAGGGTGACCGCTCCAGGTGTATTCAGCAGGCTGTTCTGCACAACCACAGCTGGCCAGACAGAGATGGACGCTCAATCATACACGCACATACACAGTCCATTCCTCTGTTCTCTCTCTCATATATCCGTGCAGCCAGCCAAAATATATGACAGGCATAACAGCAGTGCTCCTCGCTTCAATCAATCAATCATTCAATCAGTCAGTCAATCAATCAATCAATCAATCATTCAATTAATCAGTCTATCAATCAATCAATCAATCATTCAATCAATCAGTCTATCTATCTACCTACCTACCTACCTACCTACCTACCTATCTATCTATCTATCTATCTATCTATCTATCTATCTATCACTCAAAAATATCTATACTTTCATCAAACAGCATCATCTTTAAATGACTGGAGACGCTAGAATCACTGTTACATACTACTTAGACATAAGCATGCCATTAGTGTAATATAAGATGTCATATCATTTCTGTTCAATAAAAACATATCTACCTTTTTTTCTACCTTTTTTAATTTTCATTTTTAGCCATTATTTGAAATCAGTATAGTAGTTGTTCCAGTAGTTTCGAGTATACTGGACATTTGGACATTGTTTGGAAATGTGTTTTTCAGTAATTTAGATTTTTTGATGGTGATGTATGATGTTTTTTTCTTGTGTATAACATTTTTCAAAATGTTATGCAATTTATAATATTTTATATATTATTAATAATAAAAAAAAACAGCTTTAAGACAGAGCCTATATAGTGTTAAACTTTACTAGAACTAAAATAAGTTATAGGTTGAAACAATCGAGGTCACTGGGGAAAATGTCAGAAAACACCAAATGATCTGTATCAGCTGTATTACATAGATTTATATGTAATACTGTACATATTTCACATTGTGCATACTTTCAGCCTGATATCATGGAGAGAAAAAAATAACATTTCTGAATTTGTAGGTCTGTTAGCCTAATAATATATAATTTTATTTTTTTATTTTAAATCTTTCAATTTCAGTGTCCACTATATTGGACAATGCAACCCACTGAAATCAGAAAATACTGTACATGATCATCCTAAAAGCCATACAATGTCATCTACTGCCATTCCTAATTACACATTAGGTTCTACTTTTAACAAAAACAAGAAATATCTCACTCTCATGAAATATGATACACATATTGGGGTAGCTCAGTGGGTAACACCACTAGAGGGTGCCACCTCTACGTGTAGGAGACTGGGGTTCGAATCCCAGTCTGGGTGACTATGCTGAGCTACACCAATACGAGTCCTTGGGCAAGACTCCTAACACTACACTGGCCTCCCTGTAATATGATTAACCTTGTAATATGATTAACCCTGGATAAGAGCGTCAGCTAAATGCCGTAAATGTAAACCAGCAGGGAGTTTATGATCAGACTCTATTAACATGAATTAAGAAAAGGTTATTAAGAAGCAAAATCATTATCATTGGACAGTTGTCACTGGGTGATTTATGGTACAGCTCGACTTAGCTTTTCTCCAGAACAAGCCAGACAGTTTAAAGCTGTAAATCCCAGCAAACATTTCCAGGAAAAGTTAAACAGCTGTATTTCATAACAAAGGTGCATTGCAATAAAGCAAGTGTGTTGAAAGAACAATAAGTGTGGTTATTCCTTCTAAAGGAGATTATCCTGACCACTAATCCACGCCCGAAGGTCTGTGTAAGCACATTCCCATCTATCAAAGTCAGACTGAAGCTCTGTAGAGCAGATACAGTACTGTAAAGCATCTTCACAGGAATGCACTGGAATATTTGCTTGAATCTTTGAAACCCAAGTAAAAGACTGAATGCAAACAATTTCATATCGCCACATACAGTAGATGCCCATAACAATGCTGACGTCATATTACTTTAAACAGTATTTTACACAAAACTCCATCCACACAGCAATCTAGCAGCTACAGCCTCATTATTGCATAGTGTGCTATGTAAAATGATTCATCTGCATGTGAGGGGAAGCTGCTAGTGAACCTTTTGATTCAGTTGACAGTCATCATACATATGCAGCACATCAGAAAACAAAGTAACGATTGATGGCTTCTTTTGAAGGTTACCTTCATAGAGACTTATGCATAACATATACACAAGCATTGAAAAGGCATAAAACAACAGCTGATTCTTTATGACAGCTTATCCTATTTATACTCGTTCCCACACGGAGCATTTCATTAGACACTCCTTTTATCAGTTCTAGTTACCCATATAGGTGCCCTATGTAGGTCTACAGTAACAGACTGTGCTTCCGGAGCCATTGGGAATCTGTTTCTCTGCATACCTTCTTATCCTCAAATAGTGAGGACCACCACAGAGCAGGTAGTATTTGGGTGGTGGTTCATTCTCAGCACTGCAGTGGCACTGCTGTGGTGGTGGTGTGTTAATGTGTGCTGTGCTCAGACACAGCAGTGCTCTGTAAACTCACTGTAGCTCGTCTGTTGCTGTGCAGTTTGTGTTGGTCACTCACAGGATGTTGCCCACTGGAAGCTGTTGGCTGGATAGTTGTGGTTGGTGGACTAATCTCAGTCCAGCAGTGACACTACAATGTTTAAACACTCCAGCAGCACTGCTGGGTCTGATTCACTCACCACCACCCACTGGATCATACCTGCTCATCAAACCTCATCATACCCATAATACCTGCTGTGTGGTGGTCCTGTGGTCCTGAGGGATGGTCCTCAGGTCCACTGATGGTGGGCCTGACTATTGAAGAACTGTGTATAAATTTCATGATGAATGGAGCAACAGAAATGACCCCAACCTTTTTTAAAAAAGGTTAGGTTCCATTGACTTACATTAAGTTATGTTTGGTATTTGCCCTCTTCTGTGAAGCTGCCATTTTAAAGATACTTGTTTTTCTTTAGACAGCAACGATTACAGGTAGCATAACTTATAAACACAATTCCCAAAAATTTTAAGTTGTTCATATATGGTAAGTAGAGCTGATTAAATGTAGATACAAGGTAGATATCATAGTTTTGATTTACAGAGGTAGGTAAGTAAAGCATTACCTTCGCCCAAGAACTCTTATTGGTATACAGTGTTCTTACCTAGATGGGGAATTAACCCAATGCACTATTCCAACTGCTGTAGACATACTGGGTCAAACCAGCTTGGAGTCGAATCTAGAATCTGATTATCCATAGTCAGATATCCATTATCCATCACACCAATGGCCCATCCACTAACAAGTTAATTGCACGGTATTGACACAAAGTGACAAACAGCTCCATTTATAACACTGTTATGACAAAGCATTAATAAGGCAGATAACTAAAACACCATATGTCAGTTCTATATTAGAATGAACAACACGGCGCCTATTTAAGGTGATCTGTATGGCAGCTAATTCAGTTTATCATATCTGCAGCCACACAGGCCTCATTAACAGAACATTGTTTCATCACAATAGCATAACTGTGACAACTTTACTTTTAATGCTTTAGTAAACTTCTAAGCAGTCATTTTGTACTAAATATGGCAATTCTACAGCAACCAGACATCTCTATTTTCTGGGGTTAACCCCCCATTTGTGGTGCTCTTAAAAACATACTGGTAGGTCCTAGCTTGTGTCAGCCAGCAAAGGGAGCTGGCTACAGCGATCTACTAACCACTTCTACCACATAGTTTGGAGAATACTGCAGATCAACAGCTAGAAAGTGTCAAGTAAGTTTACAACATCGCCAGAGTCACCTTTTTTAAGACAAAGGTAGCCTATGGATTTAAAGCAGGGGCTGGGTTATGGGACTTGACTCATACTAGTGATAGGTCAACTGATTTTTATAGGAATACAATCTACTTCAGAGGAGTTTCAATGGTGCAATTTTTCAAACTGTGTGACATATGGCATATGCTGAGAGCAATCATCTTTGTCTCTCCAGAACTGGAGCTAGCCCAGGGATGCGTTTAGAGCATGGCTATTGGGCTATAGCCACGGGTCTGTTTTCTGCAGCCAAAGGTCTTTATCTTTACACTGCCATCATATTAAATATCAATATGAATTATGGACTCATACAACCACTGAATCCTTGGTGGTAAACATATCCCTGCCTCATCCCTCTTTAAGTCCAAGGCTAAACTAGTGACACACAACAAATCCCGCAATGTCCCAGATTCAGTTCTGATCACCTTAATTTTACCAACAATACATCTACTTTTGCTCAAATAGGATTTTGTTATGGGAAATATATATGAAAATATATGAAAAATATATTGAAAAAAGGTCATTGGAACTGACAGTGAACTGATGGTTTTAGTTTGGTCTCTCACTATAAGCTCGGATATGAATAAGCATTGTTCATAGAGGTGTTATAAGTGGAGCATATGTCTGTTGATTTGGTTTAAGGCCGTTTTTGTCAAAGCAACGTCAAAACCTCTTACACCATGTGACTGATGGCATAGGCTATGCCTAATATAGCTATATAAATATGGTGTCCAGTGCTTATGCACATGCTATGAACCCCTATGCAGTAGCCTTTAAATAAAGGGTTACTCAAATCAACATGACATACCTATCGTCGCTATACAAAGAAAAACATGTATCTCCATTTTCGTTGATTTTTACATTTATCCCTTATTTGATCACATGAGCTGCTGTTTACACTGTGTGGAGATTTGATGAAGAATGGACCAATAGAAATGACGCAAAATCTCTTGGAAAGATCTCTGGTTCCATTGACTTCCATTTAAATTAACTAAGATTTTTGGCCTCTCCTGTAAAGTTGCCATTTTGGAGATACCTGTTTTTCTTTGGACAGGGACGATATGACAACATGGCAGACATGAGCGCTGGACCAACATGGGACCAACACAGTAACGGTAACACAGTAAACTGCTCTGGAATCTAGCCAACAGAACTTGTGTTTTGTCTCCTAACATTCTACATGGAAAGCCATCTCTGTTCAGTAATTACCTCGTTTCTTGGTTGAAAAGACTTTGTGTGTGTGTGTGTGTGTGTGTGTGTGTGTGTGTGTGTGTGTGTGTGTGTGTGTGTGTGTGTGTGTGTCTGTGTGTGTGTGTGTGTGTGTGTGTGTGTGTGTGTGTGTGTGTGTGTGTGTGTGTGTGTGTGTGTGTGTGTGTATAACAGCAAGCGAGAGAGCAAGGGAGAGAGAAAAAGCGAGCCAGTATGGGTCTTTATTGTCTCTGTGTGATTGGGTTAGATCTTATTGGCTGAGCACAGCCTCAGACATGTGAAATAAGCTGGTGCTAGCTGAGAGCTAGCCGCAGGGCAGCCTCGCTCTCATCACTTCCAGCACCCCGCTGGGGCCGCCAACATTAACTTCCCTAAACACTGGGGGTAATCAGACACCCAAGAGAGTGAAAAAAAAGGAATAATTATCACGGGTGATTTCCATAACTGTTGTCAGCAACAGACATCTACTCTGAATCTAATCAAAAGTTAATCTGGTAAGAGATAGTCACCACTGAGTGACAAAGCAAGCCAGGGTTGAATACGGCTTTGTGTGCTCAGTAATGGGCGTTTCTTGCTTTGTGCTGTCTGGCTGAACACATATTCTTTGGGCATTTTTGTTATTCAGCTCTGCATAGTGCACTTCATGTCCAAAAGTATTTAGTCATTTAAGGTGCGCTCGATGCTGACACAAGAGTTCAAGTCTCTGGAGCTCTGGATTGCCATCTGAACCTCATATACAATCAGTGGCTGAATGCAATCAAATTCTTATAGCAATGTTCTAATCTCTATACATGCTGGACAAAAAATGAGTCACCTTGTGTGTTTAAGGAGATGGTGCAGTGTAGGGAATGTCTCATTCGATTTGGGAAATGGCTCCAAAGCAGATGTTAATGACTGGCTAAAAGGAGTGAGTGCATTTGGGTGTGCCAAAGACCACAGTGTGGAGAAAGTAGTTGAATTTGAAGGTGTGTGGAAGCATACGGTCATATGGGTCTACCAGCAGTGGCCAAAATCCCAGTCTACAGGAAACTCTCCTCAGCATTGTGCTAGGGAAGGCATCCACCAAATCTGCCCCAACTGCACAACTCTTTGATGCAAGAGTGTCTGAACATTGATGTAGCTACATCCAGACACTTGTCCAGTCAGTGCCATGTCAAATCACACTCGAACACACTTGTGCTCATGGAGGTATTACATCATTAGGTATGTTTCAGTCACAAGTGCCCAATGAGCTTATATATGCATGCATATACATTGCAACTCGCAGCTATTGAGCTTTTGTTGTAAAGAGTTCAGAGAAGGACCCCACCCCCCATACAAGCAGTCTGTAAGAGAATAGCAGGATGAGAGTGAGTTAGCGGAAAAGAGGAGCTGAGTGCATGAATGCATTTGCTCCGTTTGTCAGTGTAAGTGCTGCCGTTGGAGACAAAAGCGGGAGTCAAAGCGAGTGGTGTTTTGGGTGACCAGGTAATAGCTGTAATAACTCCATTCTCCAACAACTCATGCATTTCCGACCTGGAGGTAAACAAGCGTGAAGCTTTCAATAAGGGGCCACCCTCGGACTCGGAGTAGCCAGCGCCTCGGATACACGTTGGCAAAGGTACCACACTCATAATGTGAAAGCAAACACATACATGTGACAGCGTGTTCCCTATTTCTTTCCACATCGAGCTCACCCGCACCACAGGATAAGACAAATAGAGTCATCTGCAAACTAGTGAGGTGCGTGTAATTTGTTTGCCTGGCTGTAATATTCTGTTTCTCTCCAGGTTAAAACACAATTACTTCCTTGCAAACACTAGCAGATTAAATAAGCCGTGTTTGTCCCTCCTGCCATCTGCTCCTTGCTTGCTCTGTGTGCAACCGCACAACAAAAAGTGCGATTCGAAGCTCTGCGTTAGCGTCATCTGTCTCTTTAGGCCTGAGTAGATCGCATTGTGTGTCTCAGTCCACCTCTACCTATATTTACCTTTCTTGATCTCTCTTTCTCTCTCTCTCTCTGTGTCTACCCAGTCGTTTTGTCTTTTGTCTACTTCCTTTTGGCATTGGTAATGTTGATGTGGTATGTAATACCTGACATGTTATGCCTCCACAAGCATGAATAACAGCTGCAATTCGATTTGGCATGGACTGGACAAGTTTCTGGATGTAGCCACATCAATGTTCAGACACTCTGGCATCATTGAATCGCACAGCTGGGCCAGATTTGGTGGAGGCCTTCTCTGGTACAATTCTGAGGAGAGTTTCCTGTAGACTGGGATTTTAGCCACTGCTGGTAGACCCGTATGACTATACACTTCCTTACACCTGCAGATTCAGCTACTTCCTGCACACTATGACCTTTGACACACCCAAATGCCCTCACTCCTTTCAGCCAATCATTAACATCTGCTTTGGACCCATTTTCCACACATCCATTGAGACATTTACTGCACTGTACCACCTCATATCCAGACTGTTAAGAAGGTCTATAGTGACTGTTTCTTCAGACTGGTCGTTTCCTCTGTCCCTGCCTAATTATGTCAATCATTAATCTGTTGCATTAGGCCTTCTGTCCAATTTCTGAATCCTGACTGGATTTTTTCCCATTCTGAATTTCAAGATTCCCCTGATTTAGAGGATCTGAGTATACCTATACCTAAGTATTCATGTGGTAATGGTGTACAAGCTAGAATCATGTAAGTTCAAGGCATCACTTAACCTCCTGAGACCCCAGTGTCCTTATATGAGAACGTTACATTTCTGCTTCTCTGCACCATGATACTTTTTAAAACGATGACCCTTTGGCCTCATATGATGACATTGTTTTTTGGCAAAACAGCTTCCTGTACAAAGCCCAGTTTGTTTGGTCCTACTGATCACAAACAGCTAGGAGAAATTAAAACTGCACACCAAGCAAGTCCGGGTCTCAGGAGGTTAATGAACAGTGCTCTAGATAGCAGACAAATGGAGTATGTCAGTAGATAATGCATATTAGACCCTATTCATTTATGAATGACTAGATGCCAGTGACATTTATATACTTGTCAGTCCGAATGAATCACAATGCATTTATGACTCATTCCTATGAAATGTTCATACATATTACATTATTTATAGCCCTATGTAAAGAAAATGTGTTCCTAGAACGGGGGTTCACGCTCACAGTCATGTGGCATTAGTGTCCGAGAACATCAGGTTCTAAGTAATAACAAATGACAATGCTGTATGATGGAGCACGGCACATACAAACGTGCTGAACTGTTAGTAACTACAGATGTGCAGAGATATTTCTCAGTTAGGATATTATTAAAGCTGGACCTGGACAAGAACATTAAAGTATTTACTCATGCCAGAGTGGCTAGCGGAGGTGCTTTTGTTTCTCCACAGCGAGTGTCTTTGCTTATTGTAGCACCAGTTACGGCTTTCTGAGTCCTTTGTGTTGACGCGGGTGAAATCTAGCCCTTTCCTTTCTCAAATTATGCATCCATTTGCCTCTGCACATGATGAAATTAAATAAATACGATATGCAAAAGCATGCCTAAGCTAATTAAAGCAGGCAGAATCACAATGAGCGAGGCGCACAATTAATCAGTGACTGAAGGTGGGGGCAGTGTTGGGGGGGGTGGGATGGCTCTTTGTACTCAGTGTTGAGCCCCCTCCTCATATATTTATTGCAAAAAAAATAACAGGACTGTCTTATTCAGACGGTAATAAAGGAAAACTATTGTCTAAAATTTGAAATGCCATGTTACAGAATGTTTTTTAATAGTGCCTCAAAATTATCATTATTATTATTACTTTAATACAGACAGGGCAGTCTGCATAGCTCTGCTCTGTTATTCACCTTTTCATATGAGCCGTGACTTGTCATTGCAGCACACATGCTGTATATACAGGTCAATAAAGTCAGTACCCATGGCCAGGCAGGAAAGGACTTGTTAGGTACGATTTGTAGTACATAGATTTTGGTCACAGGGTTATTTCTCACAAGCAAGCCAGTCTTTTAGACACACTGTTAATTTGACACAGATTCAATAACACACTCAATTGATTAAACCCAATCTGACTTGTTGGCAGGAGCTGAAGGTTGTTTAATTACACAATCTTGCCAAGGTTTAGCACCGAGCAAAGTCGTCATGGCAGAGCATATTCCCTAATTATAGTTCCAAAGGGGCTTTTTAAAGGGCCATTATCATGTAAAACGGAATTGTCCTCATATTTGGATATAAAGGAGTTTGATGTAGTATGTGAACATAATCATTGTTAATCGGTACCATTCATTCTTCTGTCCGTGCTGCCCCTATATTAAAACTAAGCTTAAAATCAGTGACACATTTAAAAAGCCAATACATTTACACCTATCCGCCTATGCAGTCCACAGCAGTTTAGCCCTGCCCATTGAGATTGAGATTATAAGGACTACCATATAGGGCAGCCAATCAAAACAGAAGTCATTTGCATAAAACCGCTGGAGTAGGAACCGGGTGGGAACCATGTGGGAATATTGGACACCTTTCCATTTGTCCCACCTACAAACAATATGCTGTATTTTGAAAAACAGACACTGAGGGTAACATGTTTTACCATCACATTAGACAACCTTCGCATTTTACGTTGGGCTTGGTGATGCTGGATCTTCTTTGTTAAGGTTTGTGTTGAGGTGCCAAATAAAAAACTCTATTTTTTTTAGATTATTTTTTTAAAAATCAAGCTTTATTTGAATATCCCCCAATCACCAGTTCACTGGCCTCAGTTTTTGCCGTGACAGAGTGCCTGGTTGGTGGTGTGATTAGCTTTCTCTGGCTTCGAACTTAAGATCAGTAATAGGAGCACAGTGAATAGCAAAACAGCTAGTTAAAGCTGTTAAGCTTGTTATGGAAACATATTAGGAGGGTTTGGGTTAGCTAACGTTAACTTCAACTATGGTCAAGTTGTCAAAAGCCCTCTAAAATGTCAGGTAACATTCTCTGGCTGCATCCCAAACTCCATACCGCCACGATATATAGAATGTAAAACTAGTACTGCACCATTAGAAATGCTGTCAGTGGTGTAGTATGTACAGTGTGCTGTTTGGGACGCAGCCACACTAACATTAATGTTGGTCTTGCGATGCTAGAATTTATTCTGTGTCATCCTTAATGCAAAGTAAGTGCAGATTTTACATAAAAGAACAAGACAACATCCTAAACAGTCATTAAACAAGCCTAGCATTAGCTACAGTGGTATCATCTTACAGCACATAACAGCTTTAGAGACACTAAAGTCTGAAGGGAAAATCACCCTTCTAAATAATCTAATAGCTACCGTTGGGTCTCCTCTACATAAACACAATCTAGCAAGGTCTCAATTATTTCAATCTATGAAGGGCTTTGGCGAGAGCATTTACACGCTTCGCATGATGAAAGAAACCGTGAGGAAAGAGACAAAGAGAAGGAAGGTGAACACAGGTTGAGCCGTCAATAGGTTAGCCATCAGCTCATCGAGTGAATATGAGCCTGTGGACATCATCTGTGCTGCAATAGTACTCTGTGACCTCAATGATGCAGTCCATTTCCCAGCCTGAAAGTGGGCGATCAAAGTAATATCACATATGTTGCCTCTGCTCTACCTGGGCTGGTGGACTGGAGAGAGATGAGCTTCTTTGCTGGGGCTGGATTGACTGCTGTATGGTTCGTCTGAGTTTCCTCTCATGAGGCTTACAGGGGAACAGGGCTGCTGGTCATTCCCAATGCAATCATTGTGTATCTATTTAAGCTAATGTTTTGGGGCAGTGCAAAGACCTGCTAAGATGTTTGCATCCCATTGCTAGAATCTGAATTTGATTCCCAGTGATGCCGCAGCCTACTGAGGTCAACCATCTTGAAAATCGCTTGTATCACACCCTGTGATGAACTGAATGTTGATGTCAGCATTACGTGTAAAAAAAATAGTTGGGACAGATTTATGTTCACCACTGTGTTCATCACCTCTTGTATCAACAGCGGTCTGGAAGCATGTTTGGGAACTGAGTAGATGATTGCTATAGTTCTGAAAGTGAAAGGTTTGGTCATGCATGCGTAATATAAGATCATAGTTTGGCGACTCTTTTGCCATATTTTTCATTTCATATAGTTTTCTCTGTAATGTTAAATTAATGTTTATAATTGTGTAATTATTTAATTGGATGACAGGTATGGATTGCATTCAGGACAGTTAGAATGCTAAGTGCATGCCTAAAGCCCCACCATACCATCATGCATGCTGGTTTTTGACCTGTGCACTGATAACATGACATCTCATGACATCTCCAAAGAGAATTGCACATTTTGATCTTTCAGACCACAGGACACTTCTTCACTTCACCTCAGTCCATCTTACATTAACTCTGGACCAGAGGAGTTAAATCTGGCTTCTTCTTTGCATGGTCGAGTTTTAACTGGTAATGAATCTATTTGTCTGTTTTTAATGCAGTGCTGTCTGGGGATCTGAAGATCACATCCAGCTAATATTACTTTCAGCCTTGTGCCTTGCATACAAAGATTTCTCTGGATTCTCTGAATCTTTTAATGATACTGTGTACAGTAGGTGATGAAATCCTCCAATTCTATGCTCTTTGAAAAATGTTCTACTTCCCTATTTTTTCCCTATGTCCCTATTTTTAATTCTTAAAGATGCCTAAGTTGCTCGTTTTATACCCAATCATGTTACTGACCCCATTACCAATTTACCTAATTAGTTGTAAAATATCAGTAGGTGTTGATTTTACTAAATATGTTGTGAGCATCACATTTACAATTGGCCTGTATTTAAAAAAAAACAATGATATTTTTTGATGTCAACAGTTTGTGTTTTGTTTTTGTAGTATTTTGAATTAACTATAAGGTTTAAATGGTTTAAATTTGAATTAACTATAAGGTTTAAATGGTTTAAATTTGAATTAACTATAAGGTTTAAATGGTTTGCACTTTTTGTTATTTACATTTTGGACAGCATCCCAATGTTTTTTGGAATGTTGCAAAAGCTGCTGTACATTAATGTCACAAAATTACAATCTCACAGAAGTATTGAACACACACCAGCAAGCTTTCCTAAATGTGGTGGTTAGGTTTCTTTGGCAGTAGTATATAATAGCATTTAGGTATTAATGTAATGTCATTAATTAGGAGTGTCAGCTTGTTTGTAAGGGTGGAAATTTGAGTTTACTTTAAAACAAAAATACTTTATCCTTTCATTACTGTTTTCAACACTAGAAATTCATAACGTTATTCGTCACACTAAAACACCATAACATACTTACCTAGCTACAGTCTAGAATACATAATGTTACAGATACATATACTGTAGCTAGCAAAACCTAATAAACGGCAAGGAGTTTATCCAAAAGGATGGTCTTAGGATAGTATTAACATGGTTAACACTCTAAATGGACTCATGTGTAGTACTTTCTGTTGAATTTTAAAGAGAAACTGGTTGGATCCTTAATAGCTATTTTCACACATTGACTGCTGGACAGGATAGTGGGCCTGCAGAGCCTCTTCTTTTCTCCCCTCTCTGCCTTTGTCCTCCTTTTCTTATTGTACTTCACCTCGCAGACTCCCCTCCTCAAACCCACCCACTTTGGAGACTTGTACACCACAATGCACAGCTCAAGATGCTCTGAAGCTCAGCAAGGTCAAAAAACATATGGAAGTGCTTAGCTAATGAACTGAGTCCTCCTGCAGGAACTGAATAATCCCATAATAGTGAATTAGAATTATAATGCAAACCACATACCAATCAAAAATAATTAAATTACAACCTAAAATACTGACTGATAACGTGTCCCCTCTACTAGACCACACAGGGACAGAGTAAGAGTGAAACTAGACATGTGTTTAAATGTAACTATGCTTGGTGGTTGTTTGGAGGTGCTGTGCACCTTGAGGCTCCGCTCAGTATGGCGTTTGTGCTGGCTTTGCGTTGGTTTGTGAGGAAATGGACACCTCATTCATTTGCAATAAAACAGACACCCCAGAAGATGGATTTGGGGAAGCGAATATACTGAAAACTAAATGGCCACTTAACCCTCCATCAATGTGTCATGATATGCAGTAAGGCAGAAAATATACGGAGACCTCAAAGGGTTACTGTTTCACTGCTCTCCCTCATTTTGCTATGGGCAGAGCCTTGAATGGGCCCGTATTGGGCTAATGGTCAAATAAAGATCCAGTTGCATTGTTTGGCTGGATGCTACAAATTGAATAAATCATGGGTGACTGCACATATTAACCTCTCCCCTCCTGCTGAATCATATGAGCTGAGCCACATAATGGACTGTGAAAGTAAGGAAGGAGGGGGGCAACGCCTGAGCCAACACCTTTCAGGCCAAACCTGACAATGCATTTCATTTTACAATGCTCTGCACATATGCTATTACTGTCAGCGGTGAATGCACCGAGATATTGTTATCTCTTTTCAGCGTAACATGGCGCGCTCAATACAGCAATATAAAGCACACAATGGAAGCTAACCGCTCCACCATTAAAAACAACAGTGCCAGGGTTGCTTTAAGGACATATCCTGCAATTACAGGCTCCTTATTTCATTTTACCACATTCCTGTAACTTTGAACAGATCAGCAATTGTTTATTTTGCCTCCTTTGAGGGAGCTGGTCACTCATTTCATAGAGATGCAGCACAATCTGTCAGCTGGGGAAGCCTGGCTTTCTTCCTAATGGTGAAAATTAATTGCTCCAAAGTGTCCCTTCGGTTTAACCACTTTTAGTAGGAATAAAGGGCAGTTTAGTATGGATTATATATGCCCTTCTGGGGTAAATAAAGAGGCAGCCCATAGGATAACTACCATGGCACGTTTTCAAGCATGGATAAAACCAGTTGTTTCATTGTAGCACTCCCAAATCGGACTTAATTTGTCATAGTGAAGGGGCAAAATGCTTATAAGAAAGAAAAAAAGAAAGAAAGAGGGAAGAAAGAAAGAGGGAAATCAGCAAATTTAGTTCCTCTGAAAGGGCTGCCGGGGAACAGTGAATAGAGGCATTAGACAAATGCCTCTTAATGGGCTTTTCATCCTGGAACTCTCATAATAGCTACTGAATTTCATTGGCATTGTCAATTAGCAAACTTTCTTCTTCTTTTTCTTCTCCTTCTACTTCTTCTTCCCCTAAGCCCTCAAAAGACCAAGTGAAATTGCAACCGGTAGCACAAATTCAAAGTCTTTTATCACGCCTTCTTTTTAAAACAAGCTCCCTACTTGCCAGTCTTGAGTTTGCACAAAAAAGAAAGGGCGATGCTCACATAACATCTCAAAAGAGGCTGAAGCTGAGCGAGTCTGGCTCCTCTCCTGCACCCCATTGTTCAGTAAATACAGGGCTTTTCTGCTCCAAGAGTTAATCCACTGCTGAGGAATAAAACGGTACTCAGAATGACAGAATGGCCATCATTATATCTCGCTCCTTCTCCTTTGACTACCGAAAGTGATTCAATTTAATCAGACAAGGCAATTGTTGGCCACTATGGGTTTTATACATGCAATAGTTTCTTTATTTCTTTTGGCCTTCACTGCCAAGATCTGATATAGCTTCCTTTAGTATTAGGCCCGAGGCTTTGTTTTACACACTGACACACCCGGTTTGGTGCTTGCGTAAGCAGAAATCCAGTTCCTGACTTGGTTGAAATTGTAGTGTTGTCTCTGGGAGCATGGAGTATAAAAAGTGTTGATGGGGCTCCAATGCAAAGGTTGCAGACAGGCGCTTCATTCTCCTCACACTGCCAAAGAAAAGGCCCACTCTTCCATCTGTACAAGGAGCAGCTGACACATTGTCTGGACCATATGTCCAGCCTAGCTTTAAAAAAAAAAGCACAAACCCTGCATCAACAAAACAAACCTCAGTGCCTGATACACAGGGCTGGCAGAGGAGACAGTCAAATGGTAAGCAGCTTTGGAAGGAATGGTTTGGAGGCATGGTTTAATGTGACCTGTGCAGACTAATGCAAACTGTGCAGCGCCCATATCCTAAATGTATTCCGTCCCCACCACACCCCCCCCAACACAAATTTATATTTATAGTCTTCAAATTCAACAGACTGTTTATTTTAAGGATGATCTATGTAAATGTGCTTTGTTCTGATTGGCTGCCATGTATTGTTTCTCTTTTTAAAAAACAAAAAAGGCTGAACCACTCCTTATACCTTCAGCATTAATGGGTGGAGCTAAACTCCTATAGCCTGAATAGACAAACATCTGTAAATGTGTTTTGTTCTGATTGGCTGCCATGTATTGTTTCTCTTTCAAAGAGCAAAGAAGGCTAAACCACTCCTTATACCTTCAGCATGAGTGGGTGGAGCTAAACTCCTATAGCCTGAATAGACAAACATCTGTAAATGTGTTTTGTTCTGATTGGCTGCCGTGTATTGTTTCTCTTTCAAAGAGCAAAGAAGGCTAAACCACTCCTTATACCTTCAGCATGAGTGGAGCTAAACTCTTATAGCATGAATAGACTGTAAATGATCTGTAAATGTGTTGGTTATTAATAACCTTACAGCATTAATGAATTTGTGAACCTCACGGCTTAGTGGTGATGATGCTTTAAGCTTGATGTTGCCTGTTCTTTGATCACATGATTACGACACCACTAACGTGGATGCCTCAGAGAAGACAACAGGTGAGGAGCCTGGTAATTTCATGGCAGGCTGGCTTTGTTCTAACATTCCTCTACCACTCTACAGTGCTAATTATCAACAATGTTATTATGTCAAGTTTCTCAAAAGCTACACTAAAAAGTCATGTGTAGTTGAAGAGGGGGCATATGATTTTATAATCCTGTAACGCTTGAAGCGGGTTAATCTCAATATTTCTCTGGATGTGGATCTTCGCCACAGGCGAGTGTTTTGGCAGGAGTCCCTAGTGTGCACCTACGTTGGATACAAATTTGCAAGGCCTCTGTGTTCACTAAAGGCTAGCAATGTGAACCAGGGCTCATAGGAGGGGCATGTTGGGCTGTACTGACCGGTGGAGGTTGGCTTTGTCCTGGATTTTGGAAAGAGGGACTTTTGTAATCATTGGTTGCAAAGCATGGCTTTCTCCTGTGGTTTAATTCATGATGTCATCAGTGACAAGTTGACAGCTACTTGACATTCGTCCCATATGAGAAGCATGTACATTTTACAGCATGTATGCCATTTCATTATAGCCATTGTTGGGTGATAACAATGATGCCACTCAGATGCCACTGAGAGTACTGGCACTCATTTACATTCGGACACCTTACAACATTTAAATAAAAGCAAAGTCAAGGCATCACTTTCCTAGATTTATCACACTTCTATCAGGTTACAGTGTTCATGGGAGGGGAGGAGGGGGGCGTACAAGTAGCCGGAAAGTGACATATACCAAAACTATGTATTTATTTCCACTTATTTATTTTTATTTTAAATAGCATCCCCAATATTGCTCTGCAGAAGCATCATTTAAACAAGCATCACAAATACAGTGACTTAAACAGCCTAAAACTGAATAAATAAATTATTATTATTTTAGAACGGGGTGAACCGTTAGAAGACACCTTGTCAAATGATATTATTTGCTGAAAATAAGTTCACTCTAGGGCAAATGTCATCAGTGATAAGTTGACAGCTACTTGACATTCATCCCATAGGAGAAGCATGTACATTTTACAGCACGTATACCATTTAATTATAGCCATTGTTGGGTAATAACTACAGTATTGTAAAACCTGATATACCATGATTAAGAAGATTTGATTCTGTAAAAGCTAGACATCTTGTTTTTCTACAAACTAATCAAAAATCAAAAAACACATGTTTATTATTACAGATTAATATTACTTATTACAACTTATTATTTATTAAGAACTAGAAAATAATCGTGTGACTTTTTTTTACTTTTGAGGCTACAGTTATTTTTACAGTTATCTGATTATCAGCTTACTGACTTTTATTTACTAACAACAACACAGTTGGCCTGTAATGTACAGGTTGGTCCAACTTATATAACTATAGTATTACCCTATAATTATACCCTTATAGTGGTCTAATAATGATCTCATAATGGCAAAGTGCTATAGAAATAACTTTTACAGTCTGAAGATTAATAACCGGGGGGTAACACTATATAGGTGGTCCATATATAAGCTTCAACTCTTCAGCAAATCCAGGATTTAAGAAATGAGCCGTGCAAGTATCTTTCAACTGTGTTGAATGTTAGCTCTTTTAAATATGCTAGTGGTGCTGTTGTGCTGGCTCCGTATGGCCCTTGTATTACTGTATTATTAGGCAGGACTGAACAGCATTTGCTGTTTAGTAATTTCCCAGTGATTTGAGAGGTAATGGCGACTTGAACAGATTATAATGGCTCTGACTCGCCCATTCTACTCGGCGACACTAACAAAGGAGTGAAAGCCGTGAAATTTTCACAAACATGCAGGCAAATCTCCCAGTCAATGCGTGCCTTCTGTTCATGGACTTCATACCATCACATTCTAATTCTGATAATCTTTACAAAGCCAATGCCTTTCCTTTCCCATATCCTGCAAATCCCCACAGCTAGACTCCGCACAGCTGTCTCTCTCTGTCTCCCTCTCTCTCTTTCTATCTCTCTCTGTCCCCCCTGCTGCCTATCTTTGCCAGCTGAGGGCAACACTGGGAGTCCCAACCACTGCTTAATACCAAGCAGGTGCTGTTTTGTGTGTGTTTGTGTGTGTGTGTGTGTATATGTGTGTAGGAGAGAGAGAGAGATGGGTAAAGACCCAGCTGGCCACCAGCTCCCGGGCTCAAGCCCAGCCTTAGGCCAGCGATGAAAGGGCTGTTTGAGCTCCTGGGAGTGCTAAGTGTCTTGTCAGCCATTGAGGCTGTAATGGGCTCCCACCATCGCACTCAGCATTCATGGCCAGCCATTATAGCAGAGCGAAACCAATCGCTTCATTGCGCCTGTTGCAGTTAAGAAAGCAGGAGAGGCCTGTTGAAAGTCAATCACTGGCAGCTTTGCACATTCTGAGCCATCGTCTGGACCGAGGTACCACCTGGTCTCCGTCTCTCTCTCCCTCTCTCTTTCTCTCTCTCTCTCTCCCCCTTTCTCTCTCGCTGTTTAATACCCAAAGCCTCCATCAGGCTCAGTGCTGCATGTGGTGAAACTGACTCCAGGCTAGCACGTCTCCCAGCAGTCACCTGTCACTGTGCTGGAGATGCCACTGAGAGTACTGGCACTCATTTACATCCGGACACCTTACAACATTTAAATAAAAGCAAAGTCAAGGAATCACTTTCCTACATTTCTCACACTTCTATCAGGTTACAGTGTTCATGGGAGGGGAGGAGGGGGGCGTACAAGTAGCCGGAAAGTGAGTTATGCCAAAACTATGTATTAATTTCCACTTATTTATTTTTATTTTAAAAAGCATCCCCAATATTGCTCTACAGAAGCATCATTTAAACAAGCATCACAAATACAGTGACTTAAACAGCCTAAAACTGAATAAATAAATGATTATTATTTTAGAACGGGGTGAAACATTAGAAGACACCTTGTCAAATGATATCATTTGCTGAAAATAAGTTCATATAACACATTCTCTACAGGGAGAGCACAGAACTACGGCACTTTACAAGTCAACATTGTTTATTTACTTAGTTTAACATATTCATAAAAAGAAAAAAAATTAAATGTTCCCAAATCTTTTGCAAAGTCCACATTTTACCTTTTTAAACAAAAAAAAAACAATTGTGTGTTAAAATATGCAGAAGTGTGTTCTCTGCTTAACTTAATTATGCATACTGCTGCCCTGGAACAGATGAATTTGCCTTTCTCTCATCACCCAAACCAGCAGATGATAATTTTTGGATTGAATTGTTATGTGTTATTTTTGTTTACTGCCTTACTATGGATTAGACCTGCCAGTGTCTGATTATGGGGTCTAATTTCAGCACAGTGTATGTTTCTCCCCGCTTTAATAAAATTATTAGACCCCAAATAGGTTTGCAGTTCAGTAGTCGTCACCAAACTGTGCTTCAGAGGAGGATAACCTTGCTTATCGGTTTTCCTCCTGAATTTCTGATGGCTCTCTCCCTCAAAAGATGTCAGTCAGTTTGTCATTAAAAGAATTCACTCTTTGTCTAAAAATGATATGTCATTAAGTATGTTTCCAGGAACACATATTCCAACACCCTTTCACAAAATCACATTGCAGAGGAAAGTTAACTACACTGTACTGCCCCTCAGAACCAAAGCCAATTGGAGGGCCCTACAGCCTCAAACACATTGCCTTAGATAACCACTGGACAGTTTTCCCACACACATGCTTATGCACACTGGCCAGCTGGGAAAACGCTACCAAGTGTTAAGGGTGAATTTCTGGTGAGTCCAAGAGTTGTGAGTGAGTTAAGGGCAAGTCAGAGCCGAGTTGTGAGTGAGTTAATAGCAAGTCGAGTTGTGAGTAGTAAAAGGTCAGGTCTGGGTCAAGTTGTGAGTGAGTTAAGGCCTGAATGGAGTTGTGAGTGAGTATAAGGTCAGGTCCAGGAGTGTTGCAAGTGAGTTAAAGTCAGAGTCGAGTTGTGAGCGAATATAAGGTCAGGTCCGGTTCGAGTTGTGAGTGAGTATAAGGTCAGGTCTGGGTCAAGGTGTGAATGAATTAAAGTTGAGTCCAGGTCAAGTTGCATGTGAGTTAAGCTCGAATCTGAATCTAGTTGTGAGTGAGTTAAGGCTGAGTTCGAGTCAAGTTGTGAGTGAGTTAAGGGGGAATCCATGTTTTTTGGTAGTGAGTATAAGGTCAGGTCCGGGCAGAGTTGTGAGGAGGTTTCAGGTAAGTCTGAGTCAGGTTGCGAGTGAGTATAAGGGCAAGTCTGAGTCAGGTTGTGAGTGAAATGAGGTGGTTGAGTCCAAGGTTGCTGCTTTTGTTCAGAAATGAGTGCGTGCATAGTTACAGTGAATTATCATTAAAGTGCATGGTTTTTTTTATAGAAATAAAGTTTGAATAAACTGAAATCTTCTTTTCTAAAGAAATAAAATGGTTAATCCTACAGCAGAAAAAACATCTGTGCGCGCGTGTGTGCAGGCACGTATGTGTCCATCCAACTGTATCAGGATGGACTCATTAAACTCCAGCAGCAGAGATGTACCAAGGGCCAAAGGTGAGTACGCGTTGGGGCTCTCTCTGTCTGAATCCTTCTAACAGCCTCGGCTGCCCATTACCACACAGCGCTTTACCTGCAGCACTGTCAGAGTCCCCATTAAAATTCAGTAGGCTCACACACTTCCCCTGCAACCAGACTCGGCTAACTAGCACACCCGCTATGTACTAGTTTCAATCTCGCCAGTGTAGAGCTTTGGTTTAAAGCCCGTATGAGCCACACATAACACGCAGCTCGTTCCCACGCAGCTAATTGGAGATACGTGCGGTACAGAGGCTTTGCACACTGGCAGTGTTACAGGCTGCAGTGCTCATCATGACCAAGAGTTTATTTAGGCTCTGGGTGGACTGCAGAGAGTCCTGGGCGCATGTATGCTTTCCGCTGAGGCAAGAAAACAAGGCTGAGTTAATAGTTTAATGCACAGCAAAGCTCCAATAACTCAGCATATGCCACTGCTGGCAGACTGACAGATGACATGAGATAGAAGATGCAGAGGACATGGAGAGATGTCGGCACTGTCAGAGAGAGTCTGAATTATTGGCATGCGCTAGGTATCTTTCCTGGGATCCTATTAATATTTCACGCACAGGCAGATTACAGTCCTGAACCCTGTCATTTTGTAACATTCAAAGGCGATATCCGCAACATCCTCAAGACCAAATGCGGTATGCAGAGCCAATGACATCCTGGTAAATCCTCTTCCTGATTGTGAACTAATCAAGTACATCACCTCCAACCCCCACACACCCTCCAAACAAACAAGTTATTAAAGGAAAGTGTGTGTGTGTGTAGAGGGGGAGGTAATTAAGGTAAACACAAGCCATACATGTATTGTGACTGTGTGCTGTGGGGTGGGCAGGTGGCTTTGTCCTGTATGAATAATGCAACCGGCTTATGCCTGTTTTATAGCCAGAAAATGTGATCCATCTTGGGGATCGTCATCAGCATATATAATATTTATGACATTTATGACCCCCCAAAGCCCCCGTGCCCCCAGCACACAAACATTCACCCTGTGGGCTGGATATCTGACAGGCAGCACAAAAAAAGCTTGGTGCTCTTGCATACAAGGGCATTAACACAAGGTAGGATTGATGGGGAGCTAATTTATGATTTATTAACGTATTTCTGTCACCTGAAGTCTAGAGTCTGCTTACACTGTTCATATGAACCTTGGACTTGCACTTCATACTTCAACAAATGATCCCTGTAGTATTTGTTGGGAACTGTTATGGCACATGCTGACTGGTGGTTGGTGTAGCTCAGCATGACTACCAGCCAGGGAGCCACCACCACATGTGGCTATGCTGTGCTACACCAATAGGAGTCCTTGGGCAAGACTCCTAACACTACACTGGCCTACCTGTAATATGATTAACCTTGTAAGTGGCTCTGGATAAGAGCGTCAGCTAAAAGCCATATAAGTAAAAAATAATCAAATAAAATGCTTAACCCATCAGTGCAATAAAACCCATATACACACGCACTAGTGAACGCACACACACACACACACACTAGTGGGCAGTAGGCACACTTGCAGCCTGGAGTGGTGGGCAGCCCTATCCACAGCACCCAGGGTGCAATCAGGGGTTAGGTGCCTTTCTCAAGGGCACTTCAGTCATGTCTTGTCAGTTTGGGGAATCAAACCCTCTAGTTACAAGGCTGGTTCCCTAGTCCTACGACTGCCCAACAGTGCTAGCATGTTATGCAGGTGTTTGAAATATGAAACAATATGAAAAGCTATAACGCCTGAAGCACAGAATGAAGGCAGAAACTCTCTCCCACAGAAACCACTTTTCTCAGCCTCCTGAAATGCCTCATTGGAATTCCAACCCTGGAATTCTAGGTGATGTCATCTTGTAACAATCTTATTACTAACCTAATCTGTCTTAACCCTTTGCCTATTGTCTTTGTGCTCAACCATCTGATGAGCCCAGTGTGCTCAGATTGCTGAAATGGCCAGAATTTCAAAGAGGCGTTTTAAGGTATCTGAGGAAAGTGATGTCCATGAGAGAGTTTCTCCCATGTAAACCATATGAAAAGCTATAAAGCACAAAGCACATAACAAAGGCAGAAGCTCTCTCCTACAGAAAACACTTTTCTCAGCCACCTGAAATGCCTTATTGGAATTCCAACCCTGGAATTCTAGGTGATGTCATCTTGTAACAAACTTATTACCAGCCTAATCTTTCTTAACCCTTTGCCTATAAAACATTGTCTTTGTGCTCAACCTTCAGATGAGCCCAGTGTGCTCAGATTGGTGGAATGGCTGGAATTTCAAAGAGGCGTTTCAAGATATCTGAGGAAAGTGATGTCCATGAGAGAGTTTCTCCCATGTAAACCATATGAAAAGCTATAAAGCACAAAGCACATAACAAAGGCAGAAGCTCTCTCCCACAGAAAACACTTTTCTCAGCTGACTGAAACGCCTCCTTGGAATTCCAGCCTCAGAATTCCTGGTGGTGTCATCTTGTAAGAAAGGTTGTATTGCCCTCCTAAAGGCAAGCTTGGCACACCCTCACATAATACACAAAGCCAGTAGGTGGGCACTAGGGATTGTGTTATTAGATGACATCACCTTGTAACAGAGAAAAGGGCTGGAATTCTAATTAGTCATTGTGGGTAGCTGGGAAAGTGAAAAGGAGAGTTTCTCCGTCTGGCATGTACCTTGGAATTTATAACTTTGCAGACTGTTTACATGCACAGCAATCTACATAACACACTAACAGAAGGCGACACGCAGGAACAGCATAACGGAACCCCTTTAAATGGTTATATTGTAATCACTGTAAGGGTCTTTCAGCTAAGTTACTACACAGAACATGAAGCTTCACAAGCTTTCCCTTCCCTTCTGCTCGGGTTTAAAAAAGCCAGAGATAGAAAGAGAGGAGTAGGAGAATCAGCATGGAGATAACTCAGCATGCAGCCTGACAGCAAGCAGGGGGAGGGAAGCAGCACATGAAGGCCGCAATCCAACAGGTCTCTGATGACAAAGAAGACAGGACAAAAGGAGCTTTCCCTCTTTCTCTTTCTCTCTTTCTTTCTCTCTCTCTGTGCCCACCTCTCCTCTACCACTGTCCTCTACACTCATCCACAGCTCCCCAGCAGTGCTCTTTTTTCCACCCGAGCCACCATTGCCATTTTATGTATCATGAATGCCAAGAGGTGGATGGGAAAGAAGCCGACTCCCGCACCAACCACACTCGTTCACTTTTACAACAGGATGTAGTGAGCTACAACTGGAGGGAAGGAAAGAGAGGTATGAAGGTAGGTGAGGAAATGATACAGGAAAGAAAGGAAGAAAAACAGATATGGAATGGGATGAAGGAATGAAGGAATGGATGAAGTAGGACAGATATGTGGAATGAATTAAGGAGGCAGGAAAGGAAGATAGGAGGAAAAAGAGGGATGTAGAGAGGGATGAATGAAGGAAAAGAAAGAGGGATGGAGGAAGGGAATGACAACAGGCTGCTGAGAGGCATGCATGGAGGAAAGGTATAGGAAAATAGGAAGAGAAACAGAGGAGAGATAGAGGAACGTATAGATGTACATAAAGAAGGAAGCAGAGAGAGATGAATAAAGGAATGGCAAAAGGGACATAGGAAGGTAGAAGAAAAAGAGAAATGTAGAGAGGGATGAATGAGGGCAAGAAATGTGGAATGGAAGCAAGCTTAACAGGTGTGGAGAGGGATGACTGAAGAAAAAAAAAGAAGGACAGAAGAAAGAGAGGAGAGATAGAAGAATATGTAAAGAGATGGGGAGAGAAAGAGGGATGCCGGAAGAGAAGAACAAAAAGGGATGTAGGAAGGCAATGATAGGAAGGGGTGTAAAGAGGGATGGGTAGAGGAAAGGAAAGGGGGATATAGGAAGGCAAGAGAGAAAGGGATGTAGAGAGGGATGGATTGAGGAAAGGAAAATGGACGTAGACATGCCAAGAGAGAAGAGGAAGTGGTGAGGGGAGGATGGAGGAAATGAAAAGAGGGGTGTAGGAAGGCAAGGAGGGAATGAGGAATATAGAGAAGGGTTGGATGGAGAACAGGAAAGAGGGGTGTAGAAAGGCAAGGAGAGAAAGGGATGTAGAGAGGGATGGATTGAGGACATAGACATGCAAGAAGAGAAAGGGATGTAGAGAGGGATGGATTGAGGACATAGACATGCCAGGAGAGAATAGGAAGGAGGATGGAGGAAAGGAACGAGGGATGCAGTAAGGCAAGAAGAGAATAGAAAGTGGAGAGGGGGCGATGAAGGAAAGGAAAGCGGGATACAAGAAGGAAAGAAGAGAATGAGGAGGGAGGCATGGTAGAAAAGAAAGAGCGAAGCAGAAAAGCATTCTGAAGGAAGGAGGAAGGAAAGGGATGCAGAAATGTATCACAGTGCATTCCATATATGTATCACAGTAGATTCTATCCACATTAGGAATACACTGCATATTCCTAAAAGCAGAGGGTTGGAAAGAGGGATGTATAGAGGGAGGGAAAGATGTAAAGCGTGAAAGCAAGATGCGGCAAGGGAGGGAGGTAAAGGTGTGGGGGGGTTGCAAACGCTACGGCCTGTGCAGCAAAATCAGTCCCAAGTGGGCAATTATTCATGTGCAGGCAGCGTGCGGGTGCTTTTCTGTGGGTGGCAGAGAGCGTTGGGTAAATGCTGGCTCCTCTGAGAGAAACACCACTCCATTAGGACCGAATCCATCACCTGCAGCGGCCGCTTTACAAAAGAGCACGAGCAGGACTATCACTGTCAATGTCACACACACACACACACACCTCACCCCACTCCCAACAAGGACAGCAGCAGACGCCCACTCTCCAGGGGGTTCCTGTTTGGTGCTCATCCTCCCTTTTCTCTCTGTTTTTTGAGGGGGGGACAGAGTGGGAGAGGGAGACAGTAAAGGGCATTCAGCTATTGTTCCCTGCTGGAGTCCATCAGAAAAGAGGGGAGATACATGGAGGAAACGACACTTGAAAAACACAAAAGTAGATAAAATGTCAGATGTCGAGTGGCTAGTGCCATCGTTGGTGGACAAACAAAAGACGTGAGCCTGCTGTGGTCTGGGTTTGTAAGGAGGAGTTCTGTATTTTGTGTGAATATGATCGACATGTATGATACCAAAAACCTGTGTGTTACTGTCTGAGGATGAGTCTACTTGTTATTGCATGAATCTATGTATTATGATACATCTACAGGTACATGTGTTATGATTTACATGTTACTATGGTGATAAATCTAGATGTTACTATATGATGGTACATCTACATGTGTTATGATTTACATGTTACTATGGTGATAAATCTAGATGTTACTGCATTATGATACATCTACATGTGTTATGATCTACATGTTACTATGGTGATAAATCTAGATGTTACTGCATTATGATACATCTGCATGTGTTATGATCTACATGTTACTATGGTGATAAATACACATGTTACTGTATGATGATACATCCACATGTGATATGATTTACATGTTACTATGGTGATAAATCTAGATGTTACTGTATGATGATACATCTACATGTGTTATGATTTACATGTTACTATGGTGATAAATCTAGATGTAACTGTATGATGATACATCTACATGTTTTACCATTTACATGTTACTATGGTGATAAATACACATGTTACTGTATGATGATATATCCACATGTGTTATGATCTACATGTTACTATGGTGATAAATCTAGATGTTACTGTATGACGATACATCTACATGTGTTATGATTGACATGTTACTATAGTGATAAACCTAGATGTTACTGTATGACGATACATATACATGTTTTATGATTTACATGTTACTATGGTGATAAATACACATGTTACTGTATGATGATACATCCACATGTGTTATGATCTACATGTTACTATGGTGATAAATCTAGATGTTACTGTATGACGATACATCTACATGTGTTTTGATTTACATGTTACTATGGTGATAAATCTAGATGTTACTGTATGATGATACATCCACATGTATTATGATCTACATGTTGCTCTCTATCTATACACTGTTGTATGATGATAAACCTATGGGCTCCAGGTTACTGTATATGATAAATCTATATATGTTATATTCATACATAGATGTACATGCTGCTCTATGGTGATAAATCGACATGTCGTGGTATGATGAAAATCGATGTTAATACATGTTACTGTATGACATAAATCTATACCTTACTGTATGATGACAAATGTATGGTTTTGTATTATAATAAATCATACATGTGTGATGATAAATGAACAAGTTACTATATGATCTGCATCAAGCTGTATGAACTGTATGATATACATTTTACCATACCATCATAAATATACATGTCACTGCGTCAAAAAAGCATATAATCATTATTATAAGCAAACCTGATTATCTGTAACTCTATAGAAGAAAGGAAATGATGAAAATTTATTTGAAGCTATTTGGAATATTTCTGTTTTGTATGTTCTATACATATATATACAGTATATCCAAAGCAAAAATATGTTCCAAACATTAATGCATGGTAATGTAGTGAGGTTTTCTTAGATAAATAATAAAGTAATACCCCCCCTCACATGTCTGTACATTAACCTTGTGGTTCTTTTCTTTTTTATAACAAATTGATTTTTTGTGAAGCTGCTTTGAGACAACGTTTGTTGTAAAAAGCGCTATATAAATAAATATTGATTGATGGATTGATTGGTAATCCATAAATAAAATTGTAAAGAAAAGCAAATACAAAACTAAAACGTAATAAAATAATACATAAATATTTAAAAATTGTAAACATATATCGTCGCTGTCCAAAGAAAAACAAGTATCTCCAAAATGGCAACTTTACAGGAGAGGCCAAAAACCTCATTAACCTTTAATGGAAGTCAATGGAACCAGACATCTTTCCAAACAGTTTTGAGCCATTTCTGTTGGTCCATTCATTATGAGATTCTCACGCAATGTAAACAGCAACTGGTGTGTTCAAATGATGCATAAAAGTAAAAATGGACAAAAGTGGAGACACATGTTTTTCATTGGACAGCGACGATATAATGGTTGATTCCTGATGAAATATTAAGACAATGTAAATGGCAGCTAGCTTTGGGAAATAAATAAATAAATAAATAAATAAACAGTAATGGGGGGTTTTGGTATGATAAGACTGCAGCAATATTAATCTGAGCTGAAACAGTGGATGTACAGTGTAACTCTGTTCCATGAATAGACTCTCTGTCCAACACGAGAGTGAATGAATGAGCAGGCCGATTAGTTCTCTGATCAGCCTCTATGCTTTGCGTGTTTGTTTAGAGAAATAAGGCAAAGATACTCAGCCCAACAGAGACATGAGCTCCACTCATGAACATTTCAGAAGCCCTCAGAGCCTTTGAAACAGTTGCTTTAGAAGCCAGTGTTTCTATTCATATTTCATTTCTAACGCTGGGAGCTCGCTCTGCAAGATGAGGAGAATTATTTATACGGTCCGGCCGTAGGGGTGTGAGTGCGTGATTGTGTGTGAGCAGCCTCCTGCCCCAAATTCTGGAGGCGATTAGTGGGGCAGAAGCCAGTGCAATATGTATTAAACTAATTAAATGTCTAAATCAAATCATTAGTCGCAGGCTTCTTTTTTTATCCCTGCACTGGAGCTAAAAGGAGTTAATCTCTCGCAGTGCTGCATACCTGACTCCAGCCACTCTATTTCATAACCTAATGCTTTGAAAGACATTGGCACTCTCCCAGTCCTGCTATTCTCTGGCACTTGGCGCAGTGGGCCATTTGTATATAACACTGGCACTTGCGCAAACAATCCTGCAGCTTGATTCTGCGTGCTTTCTTTCCAATCAGCTGCCTCCAGCCGAGAGTATGAGCTCCTTTTATACCGTATAATTAAAATGGTGGCAAAGCTACACGAGTGTAGGAGTAAAAAAAAAAAAAAAACAACTGCCTGGGTAACACTTAGGCTGCAGGAGCAGCATCTGCTGACATCTACTTCAGTGTGTGTGTGCGCTTGTGTGTGTGTGTGTGGAGGAACGCAGGAGGGAGGCGTGCAAGTGTCAAGTACGTATGCAGAGTTATGGTGGGGACATCTGCATTAGCCGCTTCGGCTTTGCCTGGTGTCCGCTCTCAAGGGAGGCTTATTTTGCCTACTTGACATGTTCTCAGCTGGACCAGTCTACATCTCTGGCCAAGAAGCAGTAGAAAATCCTCCTCAGTAATCCAGCCAGAGCCACAACGCAGACTTATGGTGCCACTAAGTCTCACAGTTTTGCTCCGGCTATTTCTAGGCACTGATTTCATGCAATAAGATTAGGGCTGTCACGATTACTCAGTTAAAGTGTAATGCTCGATAATTCACCATGAACTGGCTTGTTGATTCGGTTGAGAGTTGAATGATAGAGTGGTGAGATAAAGCTGTCATCAGTAGTCTCTCCGCAAATGGGAGCTAAACCCACACCAGCAGGATCTCACTAATGCATGTATACTGGTCATTACAAATTCAGCGTACATGCAGTTAACATGTTGGCTATTATATCGGCGAACTACAAAATGGCAACTTTACAGGAGAGGCAAAAAACTCATTTAATCTGAATGTAAGTCAATGGAACCAGACTTCTTTCCAAGCAGTTTTGGACCATTTCTGTTGGCCCTTTCATCATGACATTTTCACACAGAGTAAACACCAACTGCTGTGTTCAAATCATGCATAAAAGTCAAAATCAACAAAATTGGAGATACATGGTTTTCACTGGATGATGACGATATGTTGCATGTATACAATTCTTACATAAAGCAAAAATTGCTTTCTTAAACAAACAAATGCATCTTCTTTATGAATCAGCATAGAGGTTAGTTTTAAAAAGTTTAAAGTTGAATGATAGGCAGGGAATCCGCAGGTCTTTACCCACACCAGCAGGATCTCATGGATGCAGGCAGATTGGTCATTTCAAAAGCAATGTATAATACAATGTATAATACAATATAAGCATAAATAACTTAATATACATAACAAAAACAAATCTTAAAAAGCTGTGTTGTGAACCTTTTCCACAAATTTCATACATATGAAGTTATATAAAATAAAAACAAATAATAATTTAAAATTCTTATTCTCTGTGAATCCGCTTGTTTTAATCATGTTTTCAATTAGTCCTGTCATTTAATAAAAAAAAAAATCTTTTTGTATATTATTTGTGAAACACTGTTAATGACCACAGTGTTTTGAAAGGGCTGTTTAAACAGCTGTCCCAACATTATCCAAAAAGGTGTCACTATTAGAGCTATTCATGTGCATCACTAAATTTGTAAAATCCATGCTAATAAGATAATATATACAGTATCAGTCAAATATTTAGACACAGCTACTCATAGAAGGTTAATGCTTTACTTGCTTTAGAATAAAAGTGAAGACATCCAACTATAAAACAGCACTTACGGAATTATGCAGTCCACCTTAAAAACCAGAAGGATAAAACAGCTTTCTTAACCTGCAGTGGAGGTTAATATAAGATTTTACTCTAAGCAGTTTTGGAGCTGTTCTATTGGTCTGTCCATCAAAAATATTCACTACACTGAAAGAGGAACTAGAGCCTTTAAATTTTGCAACAAAAGAGATAAAGACTTCTTTGCTATCAAAACATATATTAGTGGTGGCGATCTGGCAAACATATAATACTGTAATACATCAAAAGTATATATATAATATATCAGAATATGTTTATATATAATATGTTTATCATATTTTTTCAGACATCTTTAAGAGTCTTAGAGAAGACAACCAAAAACATCCTTTTTGGTGGGTGTGTCTAAGCCTTTGACTGGTGATGTATGGTTGTCATTATAAATGTCATATTATACAATAAATCATCAAAATAATCCCTAGATTACCTGATTACTAATACAGGCAATATCAACAGCACAAAATTAGACCATAAGTAAAAACAAATTATTGGAGCTGCCATCTCAAAAGTGAGCTCAAAACAATCCACCCAAATATCCTGGTTGAATTATATTGAGGAGTTCAGTGGAGACACAGGAGTTCATGTGTCTTGCAAGCAATGGAAAGATTCTATAAATTAATGAGAGCAGAAAAAAGGGGGAGAGTCAGGAAAGGAGGGAGGGAATGAGCAAAAAAAAAAAAACATTTGTCAATTAGTATGCAAATGCATGCGAGCGACTCCTTCAGAAATCCAATCAGGCTGTCACCTCGGCAGGGGGTGTTATTATAAAGTCCCTATGAAGTGTGGCTTGCAAGTTGCCATGCAAAATAAGCCACGTCCACAGACGAGCAGACACAGTGGGGCTGGCGCTCGGGTCTGCAGGCTAGCGCAAATGCGTAAAAAGCTCTCGCTGTCTGTGAAATGAGCAAAACTGGTGACTCGCATCATATGGTGCACTTCAGTGGCCTCAGAGCCCGGGGTGGCTGGGTGAAGGCTGGAAGGTATGAACCATGAACTCCCCATACAAAAGAAAACAGAGTTCTGACATTAAAATGCACGCACGGGCTGCATGGCGAATGTGTCATTAGCTGGCTAATGGTGCATGGCGTTCCAGCTTAGACGTCTGCAAAACTGGAACCTCATCTCCACAGCTTTATAGAGGCCAGTAGACCGGGATGACAGTCTACCATTAGAACAAGCCCCGGGATAAGGCAGATAAGGAGGAACACAGCCCGTTAATGCTTTAGGCCATGCTGAAGACACCATTTCCACATGAATCAAATATATCATATCCATTTACATACTTTTGTCAATAAATGAATACGTTTATACGGCATCAAGTAATAATCTGACATAATATATTTAATAACACTGAAGTAGTGTAGATATAAATCATGCAAATTCAGTGTATGGCTAGCCCTTGCACATGGAGATAAACATACTACACTTATTACTGAAAGGCTGAAGAATAATGACCATCTTTCAAAGCATTTGAGCTTTTTTATCCAAGGATAGGCATTCATGCTATGGCTTACTCACTCCCCTTCAATTCCACAGCCATTATAATAGCACTGTTGGCCCTAGCAGTGACCCTGACCATTGCTATTTACCACAGTCATAGAATACAATCACAGACTACCGACGGAACAAGTGAAGTCCAAGTGCTGGGTTGTTCAGCCTTCGTTAAAGGGAATACGATGGCATAGAGATTCAGCTATGTGCATTTATTCATTTCAAATAAATCCGTCAGTTTTACGGAACGAGCGTACTTCTTATTTACCTCTAAGGAAATTCCTTTGGGACGTGAAAACAAGTAGACAAGATCTACTTTGATCTTCGTACAAAACAATCCAAGGGCTTTGACTTCAGACGTTTTTGGAAAATTGCACCAGTTTTTGTTTGCACATGCTGTAACATGGTGTATAAGCTTACATCACCGCAGCCTAACACACTGCTTTCACTTATTTATTTATCAGTCCACAGAATGTGCATCCTTGTGCCCTCGATTCACCTAACAGCACCAGAAATGTATTCAACCCTCAACACCAGCTAGTGAGGGCACCAGCACCCAAACTGCTCGGGACCAGGAGGACGGTGTGATGACATCTCTGAGACTCTGATCAGATGAAACACGAGAAAAAGAAAGAAGAAGACAGAATGAAAAGGTACAACAGGAAGGTAGGAGTGTAGGGACTCACCAGCCAGAAGGAAGAGAAGCCTGTTCTTCTCCAATATCAAACACTCACCAGTGAAAGACGAAAAATGACAAACATGATCTTCATGGAAGATAAACAAGGCATTGTTCTCACTTTGTCAGACCTTGTCTTAACGCATGTGTGCTGGGTGAGTAAATATGTGTGTGTTAGGAACAGCAAGACGGTCTTTGGTCGTCCACGGTCACAGCCAGTAAGGCTTTCAAGATCCATCATTTTGATACAAGGCTCTTAGACATCATGCAAACCTTCACATGCTGGTGTGTACATGTGGGTTGTGTGTGTGTGTGTGTGTGTGTGTGTGTGTGTGTTGGTCTGGCTTCTAAATGGTATACCACAGCTCCCCCTGCTGGAGGTACTTAAGCCACCTTCATTGCTACACTCCCTCTGTTGGCTTATTTCAGTGCCAAACCTCAATCAATAGGGCAGCTCAGTATCATATGGGTAAAAGCGATGCAGAGTCTATTATGAATGGCTTAACATGGCAGACTCTACTTCTACATTAGCACACTGCCTGCTCCATCTCTCTGTACATTCTCTCGCTTCATCTCTTTCATTATTCATCCTTCTAGTTCACAGTATTTTCCCAATGTGCTCATCCTCTTAATGCCAATGCTAGGTGCAAATGGAAAATGCTACAAAGGAATTATAGCAGGCTTAGTCATAGCACAAACCACCGAGTTTAATATCAACAGGAAAACAATAATGACTTCTTTTACGGAACATGTTCACCACGTTCTTTTAAGGAATGAGCTCAATCAAGTGTTGACAATGTTTTGGGAAGGTTTGGTTCTATTGTTGGGAGATGAATACAGCTCATTTGTCATCACACTATCTGGGTGGCTAGGATCTCCCTTCATTGCTATGGTTGTGTATGGTGTGATGTGTCTGTAATCCAAACCTTATTCCATTCCTCCGATCTACTCCCAATGTGTTTGCTAATGCTCCACAGCTTTATATGCCAGTTCTTTCAGTGCTACATTTAGACAAGACGTATGTCTAGAAACCTACTTCAGAAAGACATCACATCTTGTTACCGATTTATGTAAACGATGTAGGCCATAGTGCAAACATCACTGAAAACATCCCCATGAATAAAACTATATTATATCCGTTTACTCATGTCAATAAACTAATACATTTATGATACACCAGGTAATATTCTGGCATGATGTATATAATAAAGTGTACATATAAATCGTATGAACTCTATGGATGGCTCGCCCTTACACATGGAGATAAGTGTCCTACACTTATTAGTGAAAGGTTGATGAATAATGGTCATCTTTTTATGTTATTTCAGCGATTTTATCCAAGGATAAGCATTCATGCTATGGCTTACTTCCATCCCCCTCACTTCCACAGCCATTATAGTAGCACTGTTGGCCCTAGCAGTGACCCTAACCCTGACCCTTGCTATTTACCACAGTCATAGAATACAATTAGTCATAAATATTAAACATGTTCAGTACTTATAACTCAGTATCCTGCATTGTGGATACTGTTCAGGAGAAACTCTGAACCATTGGTCTGGATTCTTGTTTGTGTGCATAGTCTAAAAGTGTATGGTGTGTCATTCACACTTAGCAATGGCTAAATTTTGGGATAAAATGGATAAAATGAAAGAAAAAGGACAAAATCATGTTTTACCATAATTCCAAATTTCTACTTTTGAAGTAGCTGGACAAAAAATGGGCACCTTGTGTGTTTAAGGTTGTAGCAACGTCAGACTCCTGCAGATGGCACGGCCTGAGGATGATGGGGGACATACATATCTAGGGTGTGAGTGACAGGATTCATAGATTGAGAAGAGGTGTATGGTGCACTGAATGTCTTGTTCAATGTGTGGAAAATGGGTCACAAAGCAGATGTTAATGATTGGGTAAAAGGGGTGAGTGCATTTGGGCGTGCCAAAGTACCATCGTGTGCAGGAATTGGAATTTGCAGGTGTATGGAAGCGTATGGTCATACAGGTTTACCAGCAGTGGCTAAAATCCCAGTCTACAGGAAACTCTCCTCAGGATTGTGCCAGGGAAAGCATCCACCAAATCTGGACGAACTGCACACTACTTTGATCCAACAGTGTCTGAATGTTGATGTGGCTACATCCAGTAATTCTGTGTTCAGAAATGCCATGCCAAATCAGAGATCACAGCTGTTATTTGTGCGCATGGAGGTAATACATATTATTAGGTACATTTTAGTTACATGCCAATTTTTGTCCAGTGACCTCATATAATTATATTATATACTGTATATGATATTAACTAATAATATTAACTAATAATATCATTTTCAAACACTCTGCCCATCACTGTATAGAAAAGTTCAGTTAAATTAGAGATCCCCTTCTATTTCACTCAGAAAAACAACATGGTGAGATACAGTTTTGTGGTTTGTTGCTACACAGCAAGAATGCATTTGCCACCACACCAACCACACCATTAGCTTGTTTAGGTTACATATACGATGAATCTTAACAGTGTAATCTTTCTCATGCATACTAAATAAATATTAAGTGAAATAATTACTAATACATAGTAAATGAACTGTCTACGTAGACAGAATGGAGTTCTGCCAACATTGTGTAATGCTTGTCCAACCTGGCAACAGCTGCCGTGAAAGAGTGTGTTTGTGGGAGCACCATGGTTAAATCAATCATACAGATAGGTTTCCCTCCAGTTACCTCAGGATTCAGCACAGCTGTGAAGTCCATTCTCTTTCACACACACACACACACAAACAGAGAGAAAGACGCAAGCCCTGCATTTCACCCTCTGATGGCAAGGAAATAAAACGCTGGATTTACATTATGACTTCTCCAGGCTGCCCTTCACAATGGCTGCAGTGTTAACAGATGTTCACCTACCACACAAAGCCATGTCACCCCTTCTGGATTTATGGTTAGCCTGTGGAGGCTGACTAGTTATGAAAAAACACTGTTAGCACAAAATTCTCTCTCTCTCTCGCTCTCTTTCTCTCTCTCTCTCTCTCTCTCTCTCTCTCTCTCTCTCTCTCTCTCTCTCTCTCTCTCTCTCTCTCTCTCTCTCTCTCTCTCTCTCTCGCTCAATTCAGCCTGAAACAGCGAACAGCCTACAGCGCATAAGTATAACAAGCACAGTTTTATAGTGCAAAAAGTTAAAGATATCATTACTGACCAGGGGAAAACAAGCATCTCCTACATGGCCACTTTACAGGAGAGGGCCAAAATCACCTCATTTAACTTTGTAGGAAGTCAATGGAACAAGAGTTTTTACCAAGGATTTTTGGGCCATTGCTGTTGGTCCATGCTTTATGAAATTGGACCACAGTGTAAACAGCAGCTGCTGTGGTCAAATGGTGCATAAAACTTAAAATCAATAAAAAATAGAAATACATATATACACAAATACATATACAATTTTTAAAAAACGCATGTATTTAAGAACAGCAATAGTGATAATATTAGTGATAATGTTGGGGGTGTTCAGGTTGGAAATGCCAAAGAGCATCCCACAATCCCTTCCACCCATCCCCAACGTTGCACTGTTATATTTACACTTCTATTGCACAACAGTCTGAATAAAGTAGCATAAGGAAGTATAATAAAACATATATCATTTAATTACATTATAAAACAATGGATGGTGTCTCCCCAACATAAACTGTGCTTTGATAGATTTTGCTAGAACCAATCACTCATCTTACTGAGAGTCACATGACACATGTAATTACATACATTCTGAGAAAAAACACATGAGTATTCACTGATAGATGAAAACGCATTATCACTTGCAGAGATACAATACAGTCATTCACAGACTCCTCTCTTTACCATTACAATCATGCTAATTTCACCCAGTGATGCTGTTCCAACAAAAAGTCAGGAGCACAGCCTCTCACTGATGGACAAATCAGGAACACAGCGTCCAATTGGTCTACAGACTCAATCCAAGGCCTCAGTGGCCCTCAGTGCTGGATTAATTATCATGGGTTTAGTTTACCAAGACTCCAAAAACACACTTCTGTACAAATCTACAACACAAAGCTTCTGAAAGGCATACGATCACACTGAAGCCTTCATTGAAATGGCACAACACAACCCTTCTGGGAAAAACACATCTAGCATGTAAGTCTCTATCATGCAACGCTCCCGAGATGTATTATTCTATTTATAAAATCCATACAAGTTATGTACGACACTCTCAGTCTAAGAAGGTTGATATAATCTATGGCGACTGCAGCTTACATTAGAAGTACCTTTTCAATGTTCTGTGTATACTCCCTAAAGCCTAGCATTACTGAAGGAGCACATTTCCTCCCATAGTCATGCCCTCTAACTCAATAACAGCTAACAAGTGCTAGTAGTGTCCCTGTGGAAGGTTTTAGGCACAGGTGTTTTACTCATCTATGATTAACATACTAAGAGAAGCATGTTTTGGCAGCTTACCCTCACAGGTTTGACCATTTTGCTAACAGTGAGATTAATGGTTGTTCTGTGCATCACATACACAGTACAAAATAATTATGTGTTTCATTTCTATTTTTAATTTTTTCAAATCAATGTATTTCATTTTCTACTTGTCTTTGTTTTTTATATCTGGGCAGTTTTGCTTTTCTTTATTTAAAATATCACTTTTAAAGGAAAGTAATTTCACCAGGAAAGCCAGAATTTGTACTTTAGTATATTTTAAATATGATAAAATATTCTTAGTTTTGCAAAAAGAAAAAATTCACTCCATTTTTTACCCTGGTTTGTTATTGCACGGCACTGAACGCACCAACTGGCTTCTCTCTCTCTCTCTCTCTCTCTCTCTCTCACTCTCTATGTGCTCTGTATTTGATTAGTTTGCCTGTATAGTGTGGCACAGTCCAAACAGGAGCTTTCTCAATCCATTCAGGCCTGCATAACACATTCATGTCTCTCTCTCTCTCTCTCTCTCGCTCTCTCTCTCTCTCTTTCTCTCTCTCTCTCTCTCTCTCTCTCTCTCAGTCACACTCTCTTTTTCTCAATTTTAAAGATACACTTTCTTTCCTTCTCTCATATTTTCTCTCTCTGTATTTCTCATTCCTTCTCTTCTCTTTAGTCCTCTCTTCCTGTGTCCCCTCCGTCAAACTCATACTCTCAATGTCCATCTTTGCTCTCTTTGTCTCTTTTTCTTTCAGTGTTCTCTTTCTCTATTTACTCCCTCTGTATATCCTTTACTTTCCCTCTTTTTCCTATACTCACATCTCCTTCTCTCTTTTCCCACCCTCTCTCTCTCTTTCTCTCTCTCTTTTCCTCTCTGCTGTCATTACTATTTTACAAGCAGCAGCTTCATTACCAAACCATATGCTTGGTAATCATGAAAGCTGTGGGTGCATCCCTTATATGATGTGGGACGGATAAATTATTAAATGCGGCGTGCCGGTGAGGCCTGATTCGCATGTGGCAGCGAGCCCAGGCAAGCTCTCTCTCAAACACACACAGACTGGGATACACACACTCGGTTGAAGCGTAGGCAAAGGAAATAAAAAAAACTTCAAACACCTTTCCTGTGCATTTAGTGTAATGAACAATGCCTTAATTGAGATTGCCTAATTACCCAATTTAAAGATAATTAATATGATACTAATTAGCATATGTAAATGACACGTTGCATAATTGAGGATCCCTGTTTTGAATTAGATGGCTCTAAAACGAGCTCGCATGTAAAAAAAGGTAGAAAGCAGCCGTTACTTCATACACACCACCACAACCATCAGTCAGGCCTTTGCTGCGGAATGCAGCTCAGATCTGAGAGATGAACGCATACAATCAGATGCAGTTAATTTCACCTACATTTCCAGAAAGTCCTCTAATCTCACATAATGCAACTGCTTTGTGCTGTAATTACCAGCCCAAGGAATTATTTCCTTGTTGTGTTCTGCATTGTGTGCCTATGATTTGAATATTCACATGTGACTGATGTGCCGGGCATAGAACATTTATGTTATTTTATTTATTTATTTGTATTTATTTGTTCCATTTAGCATTCGCCCTCATACAAACAAACATGGTTCTTTCCTCAGTTATAAGATTCAGCCAGCATTCATTCATTGTTGGTGCTCCGTGCTATTACTGTACATTAGAGGTAGCACAATACATATAGCACTACACATGCTCCACCCACAAATACAACCCTTTGTAGTGACTGTTGCTAGGTAAGGACATTCCATCTCAAACATAAGCGAACAGGATAAAATGATACTGACCTTTCACCTCTACAAGTCAGCTTCTTTGTTGCTAGCTTCTTCTTTGTGTTTTCTCATTTCACCTTAAATGGTGCACAGCAGTTCCATACTGGCAGTTCCCATTCTGCCTGCCCAACAGCTTGTTCAAACCTTCCAGTTCCATTTTAAGTGATGCAGCAGTTACATTTAGATGCCATAAGGTAACTGCAGTACCATTTAATGTAGGCCTGGAAAATTCAAACAAGTAGTATTCATAGGACGCCAGCTTCAGCCCTTACCAAATTGCTAGTGCTTGTGCCGGACCTGATGCTTGTTCCTTGGATCTATTGAACCTGGGAGGAATGGGCTGCCACTGTTGGATCGTGTTGCCGTTGCTTTAATTAGTGACTTTAACTTTAGTTGGTGAAGTAAAGGCAGCACCTTGACTTTTTACCACTTGCGCCATGAGTTCCATGGTTCTAGACCAGTGAGTTAATGGGGCTGGAACAGCACCAATATCGCAGGCCGTGAACCAGTTCTACTGTGAAAAGGCCCAGAGCGGTTCCCAGATTTTGGCTCTGGTACCATATCTTTGGAAAAGAGCTATCAGAGATCTCTCCACCACTGATTCACCTTACTGATGTTAGCACAGCTCTTAGCTCTGGTGTGATCCAAGAAGTTCTTTCTCAGTGTTTGTTCGTTAGATCTCGCCCCCTGTGGCTGTTTCCCTCCCAATATGTAGGCCCTCCTCTTACCCCAAACCGTACCAATGTGAGTGAAAGTCTCTGTGACTTTTAATCCTATTCTTTTGTGAATGTCTGTGTTTATATTTATGCATTTTGATGAGAAGTGAGCTCTTGACTGAGGGAGCCTGCAGTGCTGTAGCTGAAATGAGAGCATAGCATGTTACTACATTCTTCCAGTGACACGCTATACTGAAGTTACGTGCAGAATGTTTGGTGTCTACAAAACATAAGCATTTGATCCTATATGAGGATTTCTCTCAAGTGCCCAGTGAAGGAGTCCATAATGTGACTAACAAATGAGATGGAATTTATTCACAGTCGAAACTTTAGATGTGTCAGTTTTGACTGTTAATAAGTTTCCATGCACTTACAAAACAGCAATCTGGAAATCCCGGGAAAACCACAGCATGGAAGTATGGTGTTAGGTGGGTACTCTCGTAGAGAGGTGGATACTTAGCCTCCATGAAGAGACACGCAGGGAACGCGTCGTGAAGGGGATTCAGAGCCAGTTTAATGAACAATGAGAGCACCAGGACTTCACTCGTCACATGTTCCCAGATAACACCAGTTGGAGAACCCAGGCTACAACCTAGTACAGTTCACCACACGCACATTCTCTCCCGCGCTTTCCTCCACACTCTCCATTATTCGCTCCGGCTCTCCACCGTGCACATGTGCACTACACCTACTTTAAAGTGACTGTTACAACTGGAAAGCTACTTTTACCCGCTATTATGGATTCTATACTCATTTTTTGTCCAGGCTACGAGGATCACACAGTCTCAAATAAGTTGTGCTCGACAGTGCTGTGGGATTTCTTATTTCACAGTCTGTGCCAGCAACAAATGTAAATATATACACTAATAGATAGCTAGCAAGAAAGCAGAGCCACACACCTAGGTCAATCCAGAACGTCAGTTTTGAATTTCTATCCAATCTCAGTGTGGCCCTTGCTCTGTGGTGGTCCCGTTTTTGAAAAAGGCTGAAAGGGGGCTCACAAAATATGTATCGAAACAGATGGACTACAATCTGAAATTGTAGAACTACAGAATGCACCCATAGTAAAAGGTTGTAGGTTTTAACTTTTGGGCAGGATAGCGCCAAACAAAACATTCCCACAGCGAACTGGACTAGATTGGATTTTCACATGCCCAGACATTCCCTCTAGTTTTAACAAGGAATTTGTCCCATTTGCTGTAGTAACAGCCTCTACCTTTCTGGGAATGCAGTACACTGGTTGTTGTAACATAGCCCTTCTATCTGATGGTGTCTCAGATCTGGTGGGGGTTCTGTTCTTCAGATCCCCCTGAAAACTATATGTGTATATGTACATAGATGTGCAGCGTGTGTTATCCACCTTCACCTCTCAAGTGGCTGTCTGCCTCCTTTCCCCTCTTACTCTCACCCTGTCTGCCCCTACTCTAATGCTGCCAGGGTCCATATGGCAGCTCCCAGTGCTCTTATGTTAACCCACCCTGCTGAGAAACACGCTGAGACAAGTCTCCATCCCCCCAAACTCCCCCTCCTTACCCCCACACGCTCCTGAGCAGTGATGCCCCACATCCTTCTCCTCTCTTCATCCTTCTATTCTCACTTCCTCCTTGCCTCTAGCCATACGCTCCCCTGCTGCTATCACCCATGACTATGAGCTGAGGTGTGTCCCTGTTAGCATTAGCTGGAGGGCTATGGGTGGAGCTGCAGATGAACGGTGTGAATTGTGTTATTGTTTTGTTCATGGGGGTGCAAGCTTTCTGAACACAATGAAATTCACCGTTACCATCAGTTCAGTGTAGGAAAAGAAGTAGAGACAAGGCACACAGCTGATACCGCTGTTTTTAGCAAAGTAACATACCTGTGTCTATTTCAGCGATGTAATATACTGGTGATGAGTCAAACATCACTTTACTTTTGAGTTGCTCTCTAAGACCCACATAATCGATTGCCTAGCTTGATCTTAAGGTTACTTCTTATTACTCCTAGGAGTTTTTCTCTGCCTCTGTTGCCTCCATTCCCTTTTTCTTTTCTTTTTTTTGTATTTTTAATTCTCTTAATCCTTCCATAACCTGTTGTTCTGTAAAGCTGCTTTGAAACAACATTAGTTGTAAAAAAGTGCCACATGAATAAAACTTGACTGATGGTTGATTGATAAATCTGTGCCAACTACATTAAAATATACAGGGGTTGGACAATGAAACTGAAACACCTGGTTTTAGACCACAATCATTTATTAGTATGGTGTAGGGCCTCCTTTTGCGGCCAATACAGCGTCAGTCCGTCTTGGGAATGACATAATGACATATACAAGTCCTGCACAGTGGTCAGAGGGATTTTAAGCCATTCTTCTTGCAGGATAGTGGCCAGGTCACTACGTGATGCTGGTGGAGGTTCGTCCTTCTTGGTGGTATGCTGACATTACCCTGGATACCGTGGCTCTTGATACATCACAAAGACTTGCTGTCTTGGTCACAGATGTGCCAGCAAGACGTGCACCAACAATTTGTCCTCTTTTGAACTCTGGTATGTCGCCCATAATGTTGTGTTGCAGTATTTTGAGCAGAACTGTGCTCTTACCTGCTAACTGAACCTTCACACTCTGCTCTACTGGTGCAATGTGCAATTAATGAAGATTGGCCACCAGGCTGGTCTAATTTAGCCATGAGACCTCCCACACTAAAATGACAGGTGTTTCAGTTTCTTTGTCCAACCCCTGTATATATATATATTTATATATATATATATATATATATATATATATATATATATATATATATATATATATATATATATATATATATATATATATTATATATATATATATATATGTGTGTGTGGTTCTTCAAAGGTTACTTAGCAATGGCAATGGTTCTATTTCTTCCATGAAATGTTTGATGGAGAATGTGTTGAATATGGTTCCGTGTATAGAACCTTTTATAAAATGGTTCTATTTTATATAGGGGCAAAAAGGGACCGTCTGTTGTTACAATGTCAAGCTTTCAGTCCTATATTAAACCATTCTCACAAAGGCAGAGATAATATGGGAGGCTTGTGAAAAAGTGGTCACCTTGAGGGTGAGGGGATGGGAGGAAGGGTGGTATGGCTACATTTTCTGAATCTGTAATGCACCTATTCATGCTAACAAAAGTCAGATTACTGACTGTTCATATGTGATGTTACTTTAGTGCAACGATGTGGACATGAACTGCAGATGGTAGGCAGGAAGTGATCATCTCACAAGCTCTCATTATTCTTATGATTTGGGTCATTTACAGTTGCTTAAGAAACAATGAGAAGCTTTTATGGACTAACAACTGTTGTTGTTCATGAGGGGAAAATTCATGAGACTGACCAAAAAACTCCAGGAACTATGGCCTGCAAGCCTTGTCGTCTGGGGCTGTGGTGAGGTTGTTTTGCCATGATCCATGTCTTTAGTGAAATTTTATTGGACCTTTGAGAGAGGTTAACCCATGTTAAGTAAACAGCCATAGCGTTAATGTTTATAGTCATCGTAATGTTGAATGTTTGTTGCTAGGTTAATCCACAGGACTATAAAAGAAAGCCTAATGACGGTCATCATGGAGCACCTTGGTACCGAGGTCTGCCCCACTGCTAACAAAATAGTTGTATGCCTCCAGAGTTTTGTACGATTTCATTTGTTTTTTTTCTTGAACAGAAGGATGTCTGGAGGAAAGGGTAGGTATATCTACTGCCTTGATAGCAGACATCACTGTTAGACATCAGGATAACATGAGGATCACATTCAACAGATGTTTTTCAGTTTGTACCTTTCAGTTCTCATTTTGTCTAAACTAGTATAGTATCCCTTTCTCCGTCTCCATCATGCTCCATCTCCATCATCCTGTTTTTCACTTCCTGCCCTCCATCTGGATGTTGTACATCATCAGGACTGCAAAAAATATATTGAAACCACAAAGGAAGTTATATGTACATAAACCCAACCGACACTGCAGCACTACTGACTACAAAGCATCTGCACTGCTGAGGATGTCCACTTTGAAATGCATTATGTGTAATTAATATTGCCCTCTCAAAAATACTTGGAATGCAAATCAGTAACAGTAGAGTGATTATTAGAATGTATACAGTATGTACAAAGCATACTTCATTAGAGGAAAACACAATCTTACTACAGGAACATGCTATTTTCACCATATTACCCCCATAAAGCTGAAGAAGCAGCCTTCAGACGCCAACGACGTCTTGACTGACTGGCTACATTTGGGGATAACAGTGTAAATTAGACTCTAGGCCAAACCATTGCATCCCATGTTAGGATAAACGTCCTGCAGAAAACTTGAATCTGTGAGGGGACCAGCAAACGCACACACACGTTACCCCACTCACAAACACTTTTTTTTGTTGCTGTGGACTCACCACTATTTCATAGAAAGATTTATGAGTGTGTCGAGTAGAAGTGCCAGAGCAGTGAGGATCCTGTCAGGGAAGAGCCAGCGGGGAGAGCACAGGAGCAAAGCCATAAACAATACAGGCCAAACTGTAATAAAGTGTGAGATAGGGGCCAGAGACCTTCTCAATCACTCAGTCACACCCACATCACACACACACACACATTTGTTTTTGTGCGGTATCAGGACATACAAATGTCCAAGAACGGGTAAGATATTTGGAAAAAGTAGGGATGGCTGAATGCACTCTCCTACATGTATTCCATTACAGTGCGTAAGAAGTAACCTATCGTCACCGTCCAAAGAAAAACAAGTATCTTGTAAACCCTAATTTAACTTTAATGGAAGTAAATGGAACTGGACTTTTTTTTTCCAAGCAATTTTAGGCTATTTCTATTGTTCCGTTTATTATTAAATTTTCAGGGGAAAATAGCAGGTGCTTTGTTCAAACAAGGCATAAAAGTAAAAATCATTTACTCTACAGATTGATAAGCCACATGGGGACCACTTCCTAATGGGAAGAAATCATTAATTAAAAACTCCCAACATTATTTTGGGTCTTATCGCTTACTGCTCCCATAAACCCACTGCTGAGAGGGACTAACATGTAGGTTATTTGCTCTCTATGTAACAACACCCAAACTAAACTCATTCCTTGTGGAATTCTGTCAGCTTTCAGAAATGTAGCAATGCTGAGACTAATAACCGCACTGTAATAAAATATTCACTTTAAAATGTAGAGTTCAACAAGTTCATCAGTTTATTTATTTGCACTATTACACTTTACTGTATATCCTGTACATCTGCACTCCTGGACACTCTCAGGCACTCTCAGGCCTACAGTTATATTTTTTGTAGATAGACTTTCTTGTATATGTCTTGCCTCCTTGTGAAGGGAGATATATTTTGCCATAGCGAACTGTACTATGTATACTTTATAGTTTACTGTTATAGTTTTGTTTTTTGTTTTTATTATTGTGTTTTAAATATCCTAAACAAAACAAACAATGGTTTTGCACTTTCAGTTTTGTAGTTGTTATAAAAAGTCTAGGGCAAAGTCGCCACTACTAACCCCCGACTGATCCAGCTGTATAAGCCTGAAGACCCCTAAAAGCTAATGTCAGAAGTTACACGGCACTGTCACATGCCATCAGAGGAGATCATTTTCTGTGGTCAGAGGAGAGAAAGATGGACACCCCTGCAGTTGGGGGAGAAATGAAAGAGTGATTTGGGGGACTCCAGTAGTGACAAGCTGAAAACTGTAGCGAATAAACTTTAAACAGTAGTGATGACTGGTTATGACTGAGGGCACACAGATATCATATCTGCCAAAGCGCATTTACTCATTCACAGCCAAGCAAGACACTGAGTGACATGTGGAGAGGAGCAGGCTTTAGTGTGAGGCTTCAGTGAACATCTTAATGCCACCCTTTACACTCGTCTGGTTTTCAAAAGATAAATAAACAAATAAATGAAAAAAAATTATTTACATTTTTTATATAGGAATGACACACATATACACATATAGATTCAATGATGAAAGAGGGAAGGCATCTTGAATAAACTGAGGGAAAAGAAGTTCATAATTTCAGTGCACCTGTCCTAAATTATTAATCATTCATAGAGGTCAGTGTACATTTTGAAACTCGCAGGAGGCCTTAATCAGCCAGTCATTATAAGTATGTGATGGGACTAAGACAAATGAGATACATTGTTGTAACAAATTTTCATCATTTTAATCATGTGGCAACATAAAATTTAATTTACTTTGTTCCACTCAGACAACATTTTCAATACAACAATAGAAAGTTTAGATGAAGAACAATATTATAATTTGAATAATATTATCAATATTAACTTACAGTCTTTACACTAAATTACAATTAAAATTAAAATCAGTGACCACTATCTAACACTATAAGGATTAAATGCTGTATATAAAAAGATGCTATCTATCTTCTATATGCACCTGATGCTTTAAGTGTTCAGTTTTTCCAGTGAACCATGACAGATAGATAGATAGATAGATAGATAGATAGATAGATAGATAGATAGATAGATAGATAGATAGATAGATAGATAGATAGATAGATAGATAGATAGATAGATAGATAGATAGATAGATAGATACTTTATTGATCCCAGAGGGAAATTCAAGGAAACAACACCACCAATTGCTGATGGTAATAAAATCACTTTGCTTAAACTTTATCATTACCCTTACACTGAGAATCAGATACAGGCAGAAATACAGTAATGACATTACAGCAGTGTCTAATGAAGAAGTCTGGTTTTAAAACCAGCTAACTATATGCGAACTATATTAGCTAGTTAAATTAGCATCAAGCTAGTGGGGTAAGCTCTGTGCTAATGGGAGTTTTTGGCTCACTTCTGGTTTAAATATGTAACAGTATTTGCTTTATCTCAGTTTTAAATTCAAGTTTACTTCAAGTCTAGTAAGTAAAGTCTAGTAAGTAAAGATAGATAGATAGATATAGACAGACAGACAGACAGACAGACAGGTAGGTAGGTAGGTAGATAGATAGATAGATAGATAGATAGATAGATAGATAGATAGATAGATAGATAGATAGATAGATAGATAGATAGATAGATAGATAGATAAACAAAACAGGTGTATGTAAATATAGTATTTAAATATATATATACAGAATAAGAATAGGAATATGATGATAGATAATGTGCAGGTATGTCATCAGGTGTCCAGGTTTGCAGGAAGAACACACTAAAACCTAAAAGTCTTCATAATAAGATTCGGCCAGACCCTGGTCTTTACTAGAAAGAGCAGAATATGCCAGTAATAAAGAGAATAACTGAAGCTGTTCTTTGTTATTAGACACGTCTCAGTCACAGGGGACTCATTTTTCTCTGGTGAGTTCATGTTCACTGATTATATTTTACAGTGTATATTCTATATTTAAAACAATTCAAATGAGAGCTTTGTTTTTGGTTCTTTGGGTTTGTCAGTTATATGTCCATGCTGTCATCCAAGCAACTGTAAAAAGCCCACAAGAGCATCATTACAGACAGAAAGGACTGCTGGGCTTTGCATTCCCCACAAGGTCCCTCTCACAGGTCTTCTGTCCAGGAATTCTGGCTCCAAACGGACATGTGGCCATCCTGCTTGGTCCATTGTCTGTCAGCTGACAGTAAACGTGCTCACGAGTAGCTGTTAATTGAATCCAGGGTACATTTTCTGGTCTGTTAATTCCATTAATGCTGCACACAGCACTTTTTTTCTCTCCGTCACCAGCTGCTTGTCTGTCATGTTCATTATCACAGCCACTTCCAACTAGCGGCTAATACATAAAGTACCATAAATCTGAGCACGGCCGCTGGCCTGGCCAGCAGCTGGGGCCGTAAAGTAGATTGGCTGCTTTGTGCTTATTGCTCATAGATTAAGTGTGGGAGGGAGGCTAGGGTGCTCTAGCTTAAAGCATTAGCAAAGCAAAAAGTTACACATATTTCTTTTGTATGCCAAATTTACCTGAGCAGGATGTTTGGTGGATCTGTTTCTTTTACATTTGCACTGGAGCTAAATGGAAACACAGAAACTGCATGTCCAAATCACATCACTAATATGTTTACTTTGCGTCATGTTAATGTGGGTCCTGAGACTGTATGACATACTGTCGTCTAAATAAGAAAGGAAGAAAGATAAATGTTACCTGGAAGAATAGATGATGATGAATTTAGACTGATATGGATAATATTTGTTGAGCTACTCATACAGAAGTACTGTCTCTCAGTATGGGGTTAGGCCACCCTGTCTCGGCATGGAATTTTGGAGATATGGGATCCTAATGGTGTTCTGTGATAATCCATCCCATGCTTAAATATTCCTACACAGCTCCTGCAGATTGTGCGGTAGGGGTGGAGGTAAAGTGATTCCAGGCCTTCTGAACATGTGACGTGTAATGACAAGCCATACACCTTGGTGCTGACCATGATACCTCCACACACGGATCTGTTGGTCGTCTCAAACAGGACAAAAGGGTTCACTCGTCACTGAATATTTATGAGTCACTCCATGACAGTTTGGGACGACACCATTGCAGTCTTCGGTGGCATTGACGTGGTGTTAAGGGCAGTTGTCATAACGGTCTGTGTGCATGTAGTGCTGCGTCCTTCAGCCATCTGCCAATGGCGCTGGCACGAACAGAATGTCTCGTGGTGGCACTACTGCTCACTGAATGTCCACAGTCATGGCTGCTGGGTCAGTCAGGTGAAGTGATAAGGTCCATGCATATGATGATGAGCGTATTTTATGACAGCTGTGAATGCGGCTCAGCCAGTCAGATGGAATCAGCAAGATCTTTTTTATAATATGAAATGCTTACAGTAATGTTGATAGGAACCTGACGTCTGAGGTGTATAGTGCCTCTAAAAGACCCCTCACATCAAGTTATTACATGAAATGCTTAGGAATATGCTGATACATTGTTTTATGATAGTTATTATCACCATTATATTTAAAAGTCCGAAAACATATGAAAACCTGCTGTGAACATAATAACCCCTGGTTACTACCACCATTACTTCAAAGAAATTCTAGTTGGATCAGTGGAAATTCCCTTTTAACAAGACCTCACCAAACCTTTAATATTGCTGGATAGGTAGGCCGGAGTAAGGGTAGGACCCAACTGCACCACCAGCTGTGTTTGCGTATTTGTGTATGCATGCATGCAGCACAAGGACACTGGAGCCGAGAGATTAATGGATATTAATCCTGACCGCTGCCCATTATCACCATAGAGTAAATAGACCTTGCTTTCAGTCCCAGGTCCTCCCCAGCGTCATGGTCTGTCAAATCAGCTTTAAATATGAATGTTATTATCCTCCGCCCAGTGACAGGGTGCATCTGAAGCTCTGCAGTCAGACAGACAACACCTAGCAGGCATCCTCAGCCACAGCCCACAACTCTCATACTGCACTGTTTAACTTAATGGACCACATACACGTGACAAATGAAGTCTTAGATAAGGCCCGAATGGTGATTTCAGTGGTCTTATTATTTTTATAAGCATGTGATATATTACGGAAGTGATACTGTTCCGGATATTTTACAATATGTCCCTACCATGAATAATTCATCGCTGTTTGCCCTCCTTCCATTAAGGATTATTAAGAACGGTGTTTTTTATTGACCAATAAATTGCTTTCGACATTAATATGCTTTGGGATGTCAGGATTTTTACTGGTCTCATGCATGTGCAGCTAAAATGCACATATACTCCTTTTGATAAAACGACTCCATTGCAATGAAGAAAGAAACATTTAGCCATAATTAGTTTAGTTTCATTCATAGCTTTGAAAAAAAAAACACAACTAATTCCTTTTCTTTATTTATAGGCTTTAACTCCCCCGGCACATGTATATTATTTCAATATGTAAATGACTGGCACAGTGCTAAAAGGCTGGTTGAAAGATTAGCCTGCAGTGGAGGACGGCTCTGGATATCAGTAATTGTCAGAATCTATGTGTAAATAAATTTACATTTATGGGGCAGAAAATATGCACAGATGTTTCGATGGCAGAGTGAGAAGCGCTCGCAGGTTTTAATTGATACACTGATACCTGTTTTCACTTGGCTATATCTAATTTACTACCTGTTTCGTATACACCACTGCAGACAGGGATCTAGTCCAGAAGGTACTACACAAGAAACACACAAAAGAACTTGAAGATTATAAATAAAGAAACAAACTGTAAAATAATCAAATAAAAAAATATAATATAACATTTTATACATGAATAAATGGATGAGCACACAAACACGTTTTCATGAGGGGATCAGATACAAAAAGAGCCATTAGTTCAAATCTCTCAGTGTGGCACCAGGCTGCTATGTTTGCTAACCCAACATGCCAGACATCTCAGCATGGAGTTGTCGTGGTTACAAATGGTGCCCTGTGATAATCCATCCCATGCAGCTTGAATACTCTCACACAGTTCCTGCAGATTGTGCGGTATGGGTGAAGGTGGAGTGACACCAGGCCTTCAGGACATGTAACGCATCATGCTGACCACGGTGCCTCCACACACAGATTTATTGACCGTCTCCAATAGGTCCAAAGCGGTACACGAAGATGACCCGCTGCCATTCTGAGTCACTCCATGACAGCCTGGCACAGCACCATTCTTTGGTGAGGTTGACGTGGTTTTAAAGTGCAGCCGTCCCCCCATTGTGCTGGCACCATCAAGATGACTCATGGGCATTAATGCTTGTCCGCAATCATGGCTGTTGGGTCACTTGGCACATGTTGGACAATTTGTTGATTCTCTCTCTTTGTGGTTTGTGTAGGTGTCCCAGATTATTCATGTTATCCATATCCATAGCATGCTGTGCTAATATCCACATGAGTGGATACCGGTATGGCATGCAAAATGTCAATAAGACCATCCCTCTTCCTGGTGCGTTATGATGCAATCCTTCTCCAACTTTTCCAACTGCTCAAATTGCTCTTCTCTGAGTCAAACTTCACTTGTAAGGGATGCTACCAACACAACAGCATGAGTCAGAATGGAAAGCATGTGCAACAGGATGACGTTATATAGTCAGTCAGGTACAGCAATAAGGCCTGTCCTTGTTTGTCACATGCGTGGCTGAACATGAAACTTTAATCATTAGCATGTTTATTTGTCACATACCTACCAACCATGTTTCATTCCTGTCAGTTGATTCCCTCTGGATACATGCATCCATTTTTTTTGATGATAAGTGTATATAATGTCTTTTACAACAGATGTTGCCAGAAAGCATCTCTACAGAGAGTCCGGGTCCAAGTCCTAAATAAGATGAGGG
>JAMWET010000767.1:0-15000 GCA_024036415.1 Prochilodus magdalenae | reverse complement strand
TTAGCTCCTAGAGACCTCCCTGGAGAGAGAACCCACACTTTAACCTGATTTTTTGTGCTTGAGTTAGTTAAAATCTATATGTTTTATTTCTAATAGAATAATAGAATAGAATATATATTAAATATATTATATATCTAATAGAATAATTCTTATTGATTATCAGGGTTTAGGTTAGGCTTGAAGGTTAGGTAGTTTTATTACATATACAGTGGAGCTGGGAAGCCCATGAAGCCTTTAGAAATGTTTATATTTCTGCATAAATATGACTTAAACAGTATCAGATTTTCATACATGTCCTAAAAGTAGATACAGAGAGCCTGATAAAACAAAGGGGACCAAAATATTATACTTTGTTTATGGAAAAAGATGGTCCAGTATAACATATTTGTGAACCTCTGAGATAAGCAGTAAACTTCAAGATGAATTCAGGACAGGTGTTTAAGTCAGGTGTTGAGGATCAATGGGGTGGCATTGAGTTGTGAGTAGCCACCCAGCTGTATTTAAAGAACAGGGTTCTATCATAGTCTGATTTTCACAGCACATGTTTGTGCTAGTGTATTATGGCACACTTGGGTCCCCAGGACCCCGGAGCCGTTAATGCTTACCAGACTGGAAAAGGTTATGAATCACTTCTGAATAGTTTGGACTTCTCCACAGTCAGACTGTGCAGAAATGAAGGAAATTCAAGACCACTGGTACCCTCCCCAGGTTGACTGATCAACAGTATACTGTAAAAGTTGAAACAGCTGAACCATGAAGTCATTAACATGCTCTCAAAGGAACTAAACCTAAAGGTGAAACAGCCATGTTTGGGTATTTAGTAGATTCACTAGGTCCTACTTCATCAAAAGACAACAACATGAAAGAAAACTCATACCAGTGATATCTTTAGCATGTTTCAAACAGAGAAAGACTTCTATCCAGAGCATCTATAACCAAAGCAGAGGCATTATGTGCACAGTCTGTACACTCCCATTCCCTAGCTCAAGCTCTTCAAACTCTCAAACAGACAGGGTTCAGATACTGAATATCTACAACCATCCACTAATCCATTCTTCTCAAACCTTCTCTTTCTCTCTGTTTCACACACCCATCAGAAACAGTGTGCTCACACTGAAACAGCAGCCTGGAATACAGAACTAGCCCAGCAGTTAATAGAGCAGACTACATATTTCACATGACAGAGCTGGCAGAGGTGTAATATAAACCAACTGATTCTGAAACATGAGTCATGAAACCGTGTTTAGCTTAACCAAAGTTCACTTAGGAGGTGAGTGAGGAGAGACGACAGCACAAACAGCGCGCTCGGCTAAAGCACAACACTCAAGCCTATTAAATAGTCAAACAACATTTTTTTAAGTTAGAGCTCATTTAAACTGTAGCAAAACCAATACAGAATAAACATTTTCCAAAACAGAAGCTCCAAATAATAATAATAATAATCTTTAATATTAAATTTTATTCATAGAATCCAGAAAAAGTGTTCAAAACGACAACAATAAACAAATAAATAAAGAGACAAATAAATAAATAAATAAATAAGAATATAAAACAATAAGTAGCTGAATGTGCAGGTGTGTGGAAGCATATGGTCATATGGGTCTACCAGCAGTGGCTAAAATCCCAGTCTACAGGAAACTCACCTCAGAATTGTGCTAGGGAAGGCCTCCACCAAATCTGGCCCAACTGAACCATTTTTTGATGCAAGAGTGTCTGAACATTGACGTGGCCTACATCCAGAAACTTGCCATGCCACACTGAATCACAGCTGTTATTTATGCTCATGGAGGTATTATACGCTATTTAGTATGTTTCAGTCACAGATAGCATTTTTATTTGTCTTGAACTTAAATAAAATAGAATGATACATGTATAACACCAACTAAAGACACACCCATAACTTACATCAAAAAAGCTTTGCAGTCTGAGTGAAGGTGATCAGAGACTAAAGTTTAGCTGAATGTACTTTCTACCACTTCTCCAGGGAATGCAGTTCCAACCCCATGGCTGGGATGCTTAACTGATGCTTTGCATTGGGCATGGTGACCTTAGACCCATATGCGGCTGCTCCAGAGTGCCCAACCTATCAGCAATGCCTTTCTATGGAGACCAAAGAAGCATTGAGCCTGTGTACCAACTAAATGATGTCACTAGTTAGAAGGAGTGTCTGGATACTTTTAGACATTTGGGCTGTAAACAATATATGAAAGACCCCATGTCCCGACAATGTATAAGAGCATATGTGTAGACATAAAGATGTATGTCAGTGGTGTGTCATTAAGACATTAACACACGATCTCGAATTCAGTATGCAGGCCCTGACTCAAAATGTATAAATCCTCACTTGTTATTCTTTCCTCTGTTGTACATTCAATATAAAGCCTTATGTTTTCATTTAAAAGTGTAGCTGGCGTAGTTTCAGTTGATGTATTCCTAAATTGCTCATCAAAGCTCATAATTAGCACTGATGTCAAATGCTGCCATTAACTTAAAACGAAGCAGCCTTGGTTGCTAACACAAAGATGTCTTACTTTATCAAATTGCAAACATATGGATGCAAATGTGGAATCTGCTGATCTTTGCTCTAAAAGACCAGTTTTCATTTTGAAGCCTGCTGTGAAGTGAAAATAACACAAGCGTTCGATATTTCAGACCCAGACTCAAAGTGACGAAGATTGCCATATGCTCTTATTGATTAGAGCACAGGCCGTGCCAAGGCACCAATCAAAGATTCCTTTCTTTCCACAGGTCTTTAATATGTCTGTGTGATCTTTAAAGGCCCCTCCTAGAGCACAGCCCAAGGCATTTTGAACCCGCCTTTCATTTACTAGCAGCCTCTTCTCCGGTGCTTTCATGCTTTCTGGATAAAAAAAATTACCAATAGAAGAGTAAATCTTTCACCTGATGATTCTATTAGCGTTTTAAATATACACTCTTCATCAAAGGAATAGCTGCACCCAGAAAAAAGGGTCAGATTGCAGTGCAATTGGGATTTAAGATAAAGGTTACCAGGAACAATAAATGATAATAAATTTAGACTGATATGGGTAATATTTATTGAGCTACACACACAGAAGTAGTGTCTCTCAGTGTGGCATAAGGCTGCCATGTTTGTTAATGCAACGTGCTAGATGCCCCGGTATGGAGCTGTAGATGTTCCAAATGGTGCCCTATTCACAGTTTGTGCAGATTGTGCGGTAAGGGTGGAGGTAAGTTGACACAAGGCCTTCTGGATGTGTGAACCACTCATCTTGACACTGACCACAGTGCCACCACACACCGATTCGCAGAAGATGACCTTCTGCCACTCTATGACAGTCTGGCATGACATCATTATAGTCTTTGGTGATGTTGACTTGGTGTTAAGGACAGTCATCGTAACGGTCCGTATTCATGTCCACAATCATGGCTGTTGGGTCAGTCAGGTACAGTGAGAAGGCCCATTCTTGCATGTCCAGCCGAGTGTAAAACCTGAATCATTTGCATGTCTCACCCACTACATATCATTCCTGTCAGCTGACTCTTTCTGGGTGCAACTATTTGTGCATCTATTGTTTTCATAATTTTTTGAGAAGAGTATTTTATTTATCAATAATGCTTTCATTTTATGTGATACAAAAAACAACAATGCATTCTCATTTCTGTTTCACAGCACGTCAACGCTTCTTAACATTCATTAACTATGATTCCATCACATGATTATAACAAGCAAGCTGCAAGCTACCAGTGCCAAGCAACTCCGTTGTTAATGGCATGGCCTACTGATACACCTTCAGTTGCTGAATACAGGCATGTGTGTTAAAGGTGTATTTAATACATTGGTGTTTATAGGATCAGTTTTAAGAGGACTTTTCAGTTAGGATGTTGTAAACATGCACACCTGAAGTGTGCACAATACCCTTTGGTATTGGGGGATGGGGCTGTTAGTCGGCTTCTCCAGCGTTGGCAGGCTGCTAACTCACTCACCATGGCAGTGCTGATTGGTCTAACACATCTGGAAATGCTCTTTTCTACTTGCGTTCTTCCACACATTCACTGAGATCTTACACATCTCCTCTTCTCTCTTCAGTTCATGTAACAATTCGTTCTTTCCACCAGTCACCTGAGAACCTGATATACAAATATGCTGCTGCACATGCTAAAGTTTTTTAGGGGTACCCGGGCATAGTTACAGTTGTTAGGCTATTACTTGTTAGAGTAAGTTAGATATCACTGACAAAAGTGTTTAGTGTGAGAAGCAAGTTACGCAGTGACCTTTTCCTGAATTGTATTTGAGCGGCTAGAATTACCTAAAGAACGGTATCATCATCATCATCATCATCATCATCATTAACACCAAATCCACAGTTCCAACTGGTATTGAAGGAGGGATTCCCCAGACCACAGTACAGTGTCAAATAGCTTGTCTGAAAAAAGTGCTAGGTGCATTGAGACAGCCTCAAAGCTTCAATACGTCATCATCCAAGCCAACATCAGCCAAGCCAGCCAAGGCTGCATCATGTAACATTGCTCAAATGGCCAACCCAAGAAGTCTCTAAGCTACTCTTGGCTGTTACAGTATCTCTGTGGATGCAACTGTAAACTCCTCAGCTAGAAGGCCAGCATTAAAACATACACACAAACAACACAGAACTGACAAAGACATACATACAACAGTCCAGAGATGCACAGCATAACCCCAGATAAGTTTATTTTGAGAGACCCCCAGAATTTTGCCCCCTAGACACCCTTTGTATTTAGCATCTGGCTTAGTCTTCCCCAATGGTGCTGCAGGAGTTTCAGTTTTTTCTGGATTCCCTATGGCTGTGTGCTGGGAGTTGTCTTAAACATTGGTTGCTAAAAGCAAGAATATGCTCAAAATTGTGAATGCTGTCCAACTAATGCGCTGAGGGATGCGATGCTGCACTACAGTATAATACATAGAGTGAAAATAGCATTGATGCTATTGTTACGGCATACTGCAAAATCAGACTTAGACAGCACTCCCAGTGACTGATCATCTCCATTTCTGCTTCTTGTACACCAAACTGGACCGGGGCTGTTCATGAGGTGGAAACATTGTGCTAATGAACTAAGCTGGAGGCATGGTACAAAGCAGGTTCCCCCTTCCCGTTCAGCTCTGCGGCGTCCATGGCCTGTGAGAGAGCTGCGCCTCCAGACGACTTAAGCTGACCTTGCAGGCGTGTTGTTGTACCTGGAGACAGAAATGAAAGCCCTGGGACCCCATCTGTTTCAGTGTAATGACTGTGCTATTTGGAGGCAGGAAAGGTTCGTCTGGAGCAGCTGGTATCTTTCCCCATGACCTTTTAGCATTCCTCCTCTCGCCATCTGACAGATGTGTCAACTCGATTATTTCAAAAGAGCCCCTGAATAAATAACTGATTGTGAGCACAGGCTCACCTAAAGCAATGGCAAATTGTGGCATGTCTCTTTCTCTCTCCCTGTCTCTCTCACTCACTCACTCTTTTTCTCTCCCCCGACACACACAAACATATGCAGACGTGCATACTCTCACTGTGTGCATATGAAAACAAACAGAGGGACACATTAACAGGAATGTATTACAGGTGGAAGCGGTGTTCTATGCCACTCAGCTGGTGTGCACCTTGGACTAAATGGCTTTTCACAGCACCACTTTGAAATCCATCAAACATTCTGATTTCATTTTATAAAGGATCAGTTATTAATTAATATGGGAAATTAAAGAAAGAACAAAAGGAAAACAAAGGTATGTCATAAAGTGCAATAGCAATATGTCATGTAGTGCCACAGCAATATACAGTATTACAGCAAGGTAATGTGGTGATACGGTAATACATAATGTAGTGTAACAGTAGTGTCATGTAGTCTCACAGTACTACGTCATAGTGTACCATAGTAATATACAGTGTTACAGTAATGTAATGTGGTGATACAGTAACATATAATATAGTTATGTCATGTAGTGTGATGGCTATATATTTTACATTGTAAAAGTAATGTCATGTAGTGTTGCAGTAACATGTCATACCATGCCACAGCAATACACAGTGTTATAGTAAGGTAATATAGTAATCTAGTTATATATATGATATAGTGAAACAGAAATATATAATATGGTGTAACAGTAATGTCATGTAGTATTATAGTAATAGAATGTCATAAAAAAAGTCATAGGGTGCCACAGTAATATCCCGTGTTACACTAAGGTAATATGGTAATACAATAATATATGACATAGTGTTACAGTAGTGTCATATGGTGTTACAGTAAAATGTCATGCGATGTTACAGTGGTTACAGTAATACGTCATAGCAGTAATGCCATGCAGTGGTACAATTTCCTCATACCAGTCCACAGTTATATATCATAGAGTGGTATTATAAGGTAATGTGGTGTTACAGTAATATATGTTGCATTGTTAGAGAATTATATAACATTGTGTTACAGTCATATACTGTAAAGTGTTACAGTAATGCCATGTAGTGTTACAGCAATTTGCCATACTAGACCACAGTAATATGTCATGTAGTAATACAATAATGGCAAAAGCATGTTACCAGTAATATAATATAACATCATTGCAAATACTATGTCTTACAGTAATCATAATGTTTAGGAAACCACACAAGCATGGCTATTTAAGCTCACGGAACAACTCACCATGGGTGTAGCTGATGGGGGGATGTTTTAGGCAGACAGTTGATATGATATTGAGGGTGTGCAGTGACTAAATGGATGTTTGTGAGAGCTAGGCCTGGGTGGACTGACTCCTCGGGAGTAAAGGAGGACAATGGGGGTTAATTGAATGCCTGTGTGCACTGTTTGCCCTTGGAGCTCAACTATTAGCTGTTGGGGGGGGGGTGAGGATGAGGAGGGGACGAAGGCTGGGGGGCCTCAGGTGTTGTTGCTCGGCGGAGCTGAATGGATTCCCTCTTGCAGTGGGAGCTCACAGCTGAGGAGGGTGCAGGCTTGGGGCGAAGGGCTAATTGATTGGAACTCACTGAGTGATTGGAGGACTGTGAAGAGCCGGCCGCAATCAGCCCTGTTCTGATAGAGTCTGATGCCTCCCTAAATAGTTTTCAAATGGAGGAGCAGGTGCTGTTTTCAAGCAATCACAATCCCTCCGCATGTGTGTGTGGGCCTGTGTGTGTGTTTGTGTGTTAGAGTAGGTGTGTTTGTGCGGGTGTTTTGTAGGTGTCTGTGGCAGGGGTCCGGGTGTGTGTCATGCACAGGTGTGTGTGAGTGTGTTTTTTTAGGTGTCTGTTGCAGGAATGCTTAGGGCTTAGTGCATGTGTGTATAAGGTGTGTGTGTGTTTTATGCCTGTGTGTATGTATATGGATGTCTGTAGGTTTCAAACTGTGACAGAGGTCTTTGGGGGCGGGGGACGAAGGAAGGTCCCTGATGGAAGGTTCTGACTATGACGTGACCTATATCCACTGGTGTGTTACTTTTACAGCCAGGAGGCCAAAAAATGAGGAAAAATGCTTCACCTCCTATGGTAATTTTGGCTTACACACCTATAAATCCCTAGTAGTCTAGCATTAAGCTAACAGGGAGTTTAAAATAATGTGACTATATATAAGCATATGAGCAAAATATATTTGCTCTTGTTTCTATGCTTATATATGCATATATTTGCTTATGCTTATGTGCTTATATATGCATATACAGCATTTGCTCATGTTTATATACTTCAATATGCATATATTTGTTCTTGCTTATATATGTCTATATTTGCTACTGCTATATGCCTTTCTATGCATATATTTTCTAGCCATGTTGCAATGCACTCTTTCAGTATAGTGTCATATACTAATATGAATAATTGTACATTGGGTGTTTCAATAATTTAACATTTTTGCTCATGCTGCTATCAAAACTTAACAAGTCAAATAAGGGCCCGACTACAGGACTTTAAAAAGAAGGAGCGTAAAGATTCCTATGATCCTCATAATAAAGCCTCAGTGCTGTGCAAGGAATGATTTTGGGTAAATAAGACTAAGTAGATTTTGTTATATTGGACATGTGATGTTGTGTATAGCAGCACCTCTCACCCAGGGTAGTGAAGCGAAAATTATATTTTTGTTTATAAATTCAAAATATTACAAATACTAAAGATTTACATTTTTATTGACCTGGGTTTGATTCCTAGCTGGGTCATTTAGAGTCCTTTCTGTGTACGAGTTTGCATGTTTTTCATTCCCAGTTTAAAGGCAATTGTCGCGATCAGGGTGAACTGAAGATACTAAAGTGCCCTCCTGTGTGAAAATGTAAATGTGCATGTCTGGGTGTCTGCCTTGTGATGGGACTGGCAGCCTGTTCAGGGTGTTTCCTGCCCCTCCTGAGCCACTGCCAAAATGAGCACTAGGAAAGGCTCCAGCACCCCACCATGCCTCAAAAAGAAAAGCATCTCAGAAGATGATGGAAAAGAAATTAATTTTCTTTTGCTCTCATGAGGTAATCTGAGACTCCCCTCAGCCCTGGTTTAATTTGAACCCCTCTATTTTGCGCAGGTGTTGTTGTGGGCGAGCATGCCCGCAGGTGTGGGGAGGGTGCTATAGCAAGTGCGTGTGTGTGGTGTGTGTGTCCATTTATTGAGATGTGCCCCCACAATAGCAGTAAAGTGGTACGAATTAAGGTGGGGTACTGAGGGGGTCTCAGATTACCTATGAGAGCAAAGAAAGAAACAAGTGGTGTCCAGAGTGCTGTACCGTGTGTGTGTGTGTGATGGTACTGGCCTGAATGTCATTTAGCTGTGTAGTAATGCTAACAGTCTATGCTCTCTAATCCATCTAAGCTCTGGCTATAGCAGATCCAATCTCCAGGGCTCAGAGACTGAGCTACGGGAGCACCGCACTAAGACATTACTCTGCGAGCCCTCAACTTATTGCTTTGATGATGTATAGGTTGTGTGAGAAAACCCCCTCATCCCTCATCAGTACCCTAGGTTCAGGAGCGTTTCTTAGAGTTTCTGAGCACACAGCTGGTCCTTTCCCCTTTCGAAAAATCCTTTGTATGATTTTAAAAATCAAGGTGTAAGGCTTAGTTTGGACCAGATCAATTCAAAAGTGTTTTTTTTTTTTTTCCACATACTCAAAATCTGTCTGATCTTGTCTTTGAAGTCAATAACCAAACAATCACCTTTAAACAAGCTGAGAGTTCAGATTTTATCCACATCCATATGAAGAGAAAAATTTCCATCTACAAAAGAAAAACCGTGCATAGGAAACAGTAACAATGTATCTGTTTTAATGGATTCATCATGTGCTGCCATTACTTATTGAATAAATCCAAATAGAGCCATATTAAAGCCCACAACAACTAACATTCCTGGCTATTGTGTTAACATGTAACTACGTGTTTTACAATGCCTTCATTGGTAGTAGTTTACTTGACTTGTTTCCACACACAGGAAAGATAGCCAAGCGCTTGTTGGGTACACAAATTGGTCTGTTAACTGTCGCTGATCGACAGAGCTGAAGAACCAGATATCATTCTGGCTTCCAGCATGTAATGTTATCATAGCGTGCCATGCTATAGTCATGAGCTGTTGAAACTAACACCGAGTAAATCTTACGGCCACCTGAAGATTCTGAGCAGCAGAACTGACAGGGATCTTGATAAATAGCGAACACCAACCATTTTATCTCTAGTCCTGGAAAATTGCGGCCCATTGCATAACCCCACATTTTAAGCAAACCAAAAAAGAAAAATGTTTTGACAAGTGTCGATAGCCCTTAAAAACCCCATTAGAAGGGCCCGATATCCTAGTTTGTCCCCTTAAGGGAAAAAAACCAATGGAGAGGTGTACAGTTAGACTCAGTCAAGTGGGAATACATTAAAGATCAGAGTACCTTATTTGTGAAACCAAAGAAGGCGTCTACGGCATGGCCGTCCCTTCTGTAGAAATATTCATCATAATAGTTGGTCCATAAATACTGGGCTAGTCGCGGATTATGTTTTCACCACCACCCAACATCGAGAACAACATTTCACAACCTGGCTATTAATTCCATCCCATGGGGTTGTTTCTAGAAAAATGGCGTCCAGTGTCAGAATGGGTATAATGCCTAATTATTAGAACATGGGAGTATAACTATAATGTGCTCCCAATATAGAATATGGGCATATGTAATACAGAAATATAGTGTTTTGGGGATTGTTTAGGAATAATAGAATAACCTGGAAGTTGTATAAAATATAAAGATCATTAGAATACGGTGTTTGGTTGGGTGTAGATTATAGAGAATTGTGATGGTTATATATGTAATATAGAATATGGGCCTATATGGCTAATACAATTACAAGAATATAGGCAAGGAATCATAATCTACATATAAGAATAATGGGCCAACATATCATGTAATATGGAAATATAGAGATAGACGACGGGTGTATCTAGCTAATATAGACTATGGGGGTATGTGTAAAATATAGAAATTATGGGGGGGGGGATGTACAATATGAGGAATGATGGGTGTGTGTAATATAGACATGGTTGAGTGGAGTATAATGTAATTGTAGAAATTAGAGGAGATAAATGGTGTAATTTAGTAGAACATATGGGTATGTGTGTGTAATGTTGTATATATGGGTGTGTAATATATGAATATGGTGTAATGTAATATAGAAATATAGGTATATGGATCTATAGAATATGGTGGGTATGTGTAATATAGAATATGGGTATATGTGATTATAGAATATGGGCTATATGTAATATAGCATATTAGGTATATGTGATATAGAATATGGGTATGTGTAATATAGAATATAGGTAATAGTGAGAGCTAATAGAATATGGGGTTATGTGTGTGCAGCAATATAACTGTAACTGTTGTGGGCACTATATGTATATAGAACCTAATATGTGATTATTCAGAACATGTTATAGGAACTTCCTGTGAACATAGATGAAATCTGACGTTTTTGCAATCTACTGAAACACCTATGAGCCCCCCTAATGGCCAACAAGCCTAAGGACATCGTCTAACATGTGTAGTCTACAATGAAGAAAGTATCACATATGTTCAAGCCGAAATTCATGTCATGTGACCATGCACGTCACCGAGTTGGAGGTTCGAGGTATAGGTCACTCAGGGGCAATGCTCCAATGTTGTGTTCAAGAAAATTGGAAGGATTATAAAAAAGCGCAGGCAATAAGGAACTTTACAGACTAATAAAAGGTTTGTGAGACACATAGAAAACAGACTACCTGTGCGGCCTATTAAGGGTGTAAAAGGACGTTACAAAACATGTGTTCATATGTGACAAGTGGCAACAGCAATTAGTAGTGATTATGTATCGGTAGATAGTTTATTTGCTTAACGTTTTAAAACTATTACGTAACTAATACAAGATGTTATCAAAACATGGTCGATCCTATACTAATATTTGGTAATTATTAGTTTCTTGTGTGTTTAAATTGTCGAGTTTTGAGTTATTTGAAGTCTATTCTAGACAATGGTTCTGTTCAGCACCATATACTGGGTACCTGTATAAAGCTTTGCCGTTACAACATCAAGTAACGTCAGGCCAGCTGTAACATGCACCTTGTGGGGTGTGATCATGGATAGATAGGTCAGTATGATTAACTTCATTATAAAGCCACAACAGAGCACACCAAAAACAAAAGATAGTTGGCGAGTCCATATGATATGCAGAAGGACACTTCTGCTGGTTTAACAATCCCTATGCATTCCTCACTCCGTACTGACGATCTTAAAGTTGTTAACAAGTTTGTGTATGTGCACAAGTGCTTTCCCTACTGAGGACAAAGCTGTAGTCAACAGATTTGTGACAGGCACCGTAGGTCCAGCAGAGCCTTGCAAAGGGGTTCTTCGCAGGGAGGATCTATGGCATGTGTTGCTGCGTAGAGCACGAGACTTACGCTCCCAAGCACCAAAAACCGCTACACTCGTCGGCCCTGGTTAGCCTAAGTGACCACTGCCAGGGATCGTGTCAGCATCTGGCGCTGATTGATAACAGACAGAGGCTGCTCACCAGCATAGACAGTCTAATCAGTGTTGTCATTTAGTCAGCAATATATCGAATTGCAGTGGGTGGAGTCAATGACAGTAGGCTATGACAGCTCAATATATTGTACTTATGGTTTATGACGTTGGGCCGTGAGGACGAATCCGGTGTTCATTCAGCATGAATGATTCTGATGCGGTGATTTGCGCTCCGTGGCAGCACCAGGCTAATCACGTTCTGTCTCTGGAGACAAGCAAAAGGACTGTGTCGTGTGCCAGAGGTGTTATGGTACTGGCTAGCTTACGCTGTGTGTGATGCCCAGTGATTGGGGTCAGGAGGTAGGACCACAAGGTCTATAGCGCATTCAGTCATTAAGTCTGCAATATCTGGATAGGCCGCAGGACACCAGAGGCCTTGTGCTGCAAACTTGCGTGTAGGCCCAGAATCATTTACGCTGAATCATGAACGTGCCCAACAGTGCAGAGTCGATGAAAGTTCACGTGATTCTCTAACACCAGAGTAATTGTAATCCATTTGTAATTCAGTGCAGTGTAATGGCGACACACGCGTATACGACCTGTTTTAATATGAATCGTGGTAGACTAGCAAGCGTTTCATTGCGCCAGCCTAATAGAGACAGGTATGTGGACATCGTGCGAGAGGCGTAGGGCGAGCATCACGCAGTTATAGTTAGCATGAGACTGCAGAAAGTATGACACACAACAAGAGAGATTGTTATGTCTACAGCAGTGTAGTATAAAAATTATGTGTATGATGTTGTTTGTGATTGCTGTTGCAACTTTTATGCACAAGGCACAATCACAGTGCCGTTCGCAAGTGATGTTTTGTGATTGTGTCTCTTTACATGCTACGGAAATGTGTGGCATTTGAAGTGACCTAGTGCGATCGTGAACCCAGTTAGATGAGCCGCGTGTTTCGAACTGGTCGATCTTTCGCGAGTTCGTTTCACTAGGCCCTGTGACGTGGTGCAGCCTGTCGAGATGTCATACAACGAGCTGCTTGTCTGTAACTGATGTCTTGAAGTATTACTTGGAGTCACAGCTATAACACTCATATGTAACTCCATTGACTGAATGCTGCCCACACTAGGTTGTGCGTAGAATGGCCCAAGTCACAACATCTCCTAAGCAGAAATCACCACACACGAGTACAAAGGCCCGTAATTATACAAATCATATTAAAAACACTGAGAGGATAACCATGGAGGGCAAGAGATTATGCCACGGAAACGAGAGTCCTGTAGTCGTGGTAGTGATGACACTGCTCACGAGATAGGAGCAAGTCTGTGAGGTTCAGTTTTTAAGGATGTGACATGTGTGGTTAAGTGAGTGTGGAAGCGCGCCAAGACCATACCTGTGATACATGCGGGGGCAGGATGGGTAGCGACGTAAAATTGTACAATCCATTGCAAAGCCGCTTGCAACTGGCATAAATAGTCAAATGCTACAGGAGCATCTGGCTACGGTTACTACAAACCGTTTCTGTGAGGAGTATAACATGTAGCCTAAGCCTTCAAGCAGACACCCAGTGCCATGCTTCAGTGGACATATGCCAAAATCTAGCTGGCGGGGAACCAGTCACCAGGGGACTCTCCTCAATGTATTCATAGGAGACCATTATTGCACTTATCTTGTCTTTGTTCTAAATGCTTTGCTGTTACCTCAGTAGTTAGACACCTACGAAGTTTTGATTGTCTTGGGTTAATTGTCAGGTGATAGAACCAGAGGTTGGACACAACACAAATAAGCTATTTTATTTACTGTCTAAAGCCCCAGATGGTGAGAACTGATGATTATCACTTGTAGAGTCTAGGACGATCTGTGTGATTCCTGATTGTGGTAAGCAAATTAAAAAAGATGTCGTAGATTAAACATACACTGATACCTTTAGGACATCTGTCAATGTGAACAATGTGGCTTTTCAGTGTGTTCATGTACCTGTATATGAAAAAACACTCAATGTACAAAGTAGAAGCCCGAACACGAATTACACTAAACTCCGATCTCCACTCTGATACACTTTGTCTTAGGATTTAGTACCTTATTCCTACTCAGTTTTAGCCTGTGTACTAATGATGCTGTTGTTTCAACATAAGTTAGCATAAGCTCAACGTATTGTGCCCAGCTTTGGTACCCCCCCCCTTTAGGAACATTTTGTAATGGCAATCACAATAAATCACATAAACACAGAGATATTTATCACATGCCCTGAGTTTGTAAAAATATATAACACTTACAGTCCAAGATGTGGAGCTTGCTATGTTGCCAATATTTGATAATTCACACACCAAAACAAAACAAACTGTATGCACGAACTTCTATGCCCATTAGCTCCCTTGTAATAACGTTAATTTTATTTGCACAGCGGAACACATGTGTGGTTTGTGTGTGTGAGTGTAGTAGTATGATGCGTTGTCTGTGTTGTGTCGTGTCGTGTGTGTTGTGTGTCTATGTTGATGTGTCATGCTTGTTGCCACTTACAGGCTTTCGTTTTTTAATGTCAGTCTGGCCTCTCTGGGCAACAATCTGTTTCCTTGAGCATCTGCTCCATCGTATTCCACCACTTTTCCCCATCCAAAAAAAAAAAAACATCAAAGAGAAAATGTGGGTAACTGACCCATTCAGTCATGTAATTCATCCAGGACATTGTCCAGCTGTGGCGTGTTTTAGAAGTCCAGGATGCAACTCACCATTGGCAGGCCTGTTTGTCTGATGTAGGTGTGATGCATATTGAATGCGGAATGTATCAAAGATAGCATCCTGTTGAAGGGCCTGGACTGTCCTTCCGGGTAACAAGAGTGCCATTATGAGTAAGTCTACAAGTGGCCAGTCAGGGTTAGAGTCTACTACTGAAAGCATCCTGGAGAGACTTTATTTAACCCTGCAAGCGAGGGCTAATAAACCGCCGTAATCTAGCTATGTAACATGTAATAATACAATTACATAAGTAATTAGGTTCCTAGTAAATACATGTTAAAGCTATAATTCATGTTGTATCACATAGTTTATTATCCATTGTTA